>JACXGK010005052.1:22119-35106 GCA_016801125.1 Novumbra hubbsi | reverse complement strand
CTGAACAACATCAACGGATGATGACTACCCTCCACCCCTCTGCTCCCTGAACAACATCAACGGATGATGACTACCCTCCACCCCTCTGCTCTCTGAACAACATCAACGGCCCCCTCCCTGACCTCAGTCTGAGCTGCCATTACATCTGTTTCAATTAGCGTTGCAATGGCATTTAGTGGAGCATTGCCAGCCACTCCAGCCGATTGCCATGAACGTGGGCTTCTTGAGAGCACATTCAGAGGTAGCAATAGTCTAATAAAGTTAATGAAATTGGACTTGTTTAATTCACTATATCTTCCAAAGGAATTGACACATAAATCATTCGGAAGAGAGACCACAGGCTTTCACTGCCACTGTGGAGATAAATGATGTGTCAAACACCTCGGAAATACTGGATTCATTGTTGCCTTTCATACAAAGAGGTGTGTGTGTGTGCACGTGTCTGTGCATACGTTTGTGTCCATGGATGTGTTTGTGTCTGAATGTGTTAATGTCTCAAAGCTTCGATCAAAAACAAATGTTTACAGTACATTGATTTGGTGTTATGGATTTTGTTTTGGGCTGTTTCATGGCCACGTTACGTTGTCAGAGAGTGTCAGTATTTCCAATGATAATGTGAATTCATTTAGAATGTAATTCATTCTAAAGTATTTGCTTTGTTTTGCTACAAAAATGTCCGCTGTTCTACCTGAACTGAGCCACTGTGTACTACACAGAGTTTCATTATTATTACTTCAGTATTACTGGGGTTCTTTATTTAACAAGAGATGTTCATCTCCTGGCTATGAAAGACGCATTAATACAGAAAACAGAACAACAGAAGCACGTCTCATTAAGGACACTAAAATGGTGCAAGTGTGTAATGGTGGGATTAAAGGAACATGTTCAGTAGCTGAACACAGAATACAATACCTAACCCTATTCCAGGAGGATGGAGTAGCAAAGATAAAAGCACTCTCATCAGACTCCACTAGGTGACATTATATGCTGTCTAATACCATTTAGAGATCTCAGAAGCTATGTCCAGAGGTCTCCAAAGCACATATTGTCCAAATATATTGGCAGCTGCCCTAAGTCTCATGGGTAAAGATATAACAGCATGCCTGTCGCCTTACATATAAGCATTGAGCTAACCGATAAAAGGTTCAGACATGTATAGGAGGTGTTTGTTACAGATCTGAGAGCAGCATGATAGTGTGTGTAAACCAGACCTTGGGGCATTCAGGTACAACATATCACCATAGCACAACAAAGGCTAAAACAAACGGTTGCCAAAAGGTCTTGGTGTTGTGGAATGGAATGGAAAAACAACGTCTACCTTTAAACAGAAGAAAGCTTATCTGATGTTTACGGGTTGGAGTATACAATTGAATGTGGGGTATCTAATAGTCACATAATTCACTTAATAGGACAGTGTTTCACAATTTCTCCCTGACTATAATATCTAACATATCAAATGCCTCTTAGAAATCGATAAACAAAGAAGCATAATGCTGTTTAGAAGAGCTTCCTGTACATCATTAGTACCTTTCATCATAACTATTGTAGTAATCAGCATATTATTGGTGTATAAAGACTCATTCAGTGGCTTTTAACAGTGGCAGAACAAAGCACACTTCTATACCTCTGGAGCGACAAGCTACGGTTGTAACTAGAGGTTAAAGGCTCAGCAAAGTGTCATAAACAAGGCAGTTGACAGAGCATCAGATACCAGATCCGGAAGAACAATCAGAAACCTACTGATTAAATGTTCCTCATGACACTAAGCGTCAATTAAAACATCTCTGTCAGAAATAACATCAGTTCACATTAATGCATTTTGTGAGAGAACAAGATGCATCAAGTAAAAAAAAAATCTAACTGTATCTCATCAATGAGCAAGATACCTTAGATTTTTCTCCAGTACCAGAAACTGGATCTCAAATACAGATATATATTGTTTTGTAGATAAAGTCTTGCTCAGCCCATCTCTTAGAACACTGCTTCATCACAATGGAAGGTTGGCTTTTCCCTCCCCACCCACGACACCATCACCACTTAACAACACAATGTGAGAGAGTACCACTGTTACTGATGCAGGAGCCCGACCCCAGGCCTAAAGCTTGCCCCAACACACACACACAGTACAAACCGGTCAATTAAAATATTGAATAACATGAATTTCTACCCATTAATGTGTGGAGTACTGGGACCCTGTAATTTACCGGTGGGACGATGGACGCACGGTGTCGAGCGGAAGCACATCCGGTCATTACGCTCTTAAAAAAGTACAATTCAATGTTTCTAATTTTGTGACACGCCTCATCTCAGCTTCTTTTATTGGCACGCCAGCGAGGCGGAGGAGATGAGTGCTTTAATGTCATTAAAGGGACATTTATGCGGTTGTGAAATGGTGTGTTGCTGCTGTTGGTGTCAGGATCGCTGGACAGGGAGCTTATTGTCTCATAAAGACTTTATTATTGGTTTTTTTAGTGTTTGGCTACAAATTGGTGGTCAAGTCTTGAAATTATATTTATTTACAAGTCCTTCATGGTTTTAGTTTGTGGTGTCAATCCAGGGAAATTCTGAGTGACAACTAACAATACTTCCAGATCACTGGCATCCATCTAGTTATGTCTGTTCCAATGTCAGAGGGAAAAACATGTGTGTTTAGAAATTCTATACAGGTCTCCCTCCCAAACGGCACAATTTTCACTACATAAAGCCCTTTGCATAGATCAAAAGGAATGAGCTAAGCATAGGAAATAGGGTTACATTTAGGACAGCCACTCATCTTATTGACCAAGCTGTTTCTAGATTAGAATAAGGTTGGTTTAATAACACGTCTGTGATAAGGTTGTTATTATAGAATTAAATTATCTTAACCATCAATATGATAATTGGATGAAAGTCAGATAACCATCCAGTTAGCGGCGGTTGGTGGTTGCCCAAGGTCAGAGTGACCTCTTTAGTGGATGGTTCTAGTGACACACTATTCCCTACAAAATTGCTCTATTTATGACAAGAGTCCTGTGGCTAAAAAAGCCAGTGAATTATTTTGGGAATAGGGTGCCATTTGTGATTCTCACCCACTTAGAACGCAGTCCAACTCGCAGAAGCCTCCCCTAAACCGGAGACTGAGAGAACTCTGCCATTTTGACGTTAACCAATGGCCAGATCTCAAAGGTCATAACCTGTTCATAACCTGTTCCTAACCCTTTTGCGAACACAAAATCCATTGAAGTGCTATCCAGTTGACAATGCAAGTAATTTTATTTCCGTTGTTGACACTGTTGATTTGAAGAAACAACACAGGTTATTTCTTCTCTTTCATTATTTCTAATATCATCGAGCCGGTGGAACTATTTATGGTTGTAATTACAAGGTTTCTTCAGCTGACTTCGGCCTTTCCAGATGCTTCCCTCCAGCCCAACAGCATTAATAATCACAACCAACTCCAATGAAAGGAACACACCTAATTGATACTCTACATTCACTTTTCTGGCCACTTAATGAATTTAAATGCAGGTTATCGTTTCCAGAGCAAGCAATTCATAGACTTTAAGAGGCTTGGTCTAAGCTGTTGTCTGTGCAGTCGGCTGTCAGTCAAACAGGATATTAGTAACCTCTGTGTAATTTTGGTTTGTGAAGGAAACTGTACCTGCATTTGCCCCTCAGTCAATGTGGGATTTCATTCATGCCAAATTTGGTTTGTTCTGGATACCTGGCTTGCTTCTGAAATGGCTCCTGTTTTCAACGTATTGCACTACATTAAACCAGGACAAATAGGACTATGTTCTCTATATTGTGCACTACATTTAACTGGGACCAACAGGAATATCATCCTATATCTTGCACTACATCTGACCAGGACCAGTAGGAATATTATCACTATGGAGGGCCCTACATTACATATCGTGGTTCATTAACAGAAAAGGCTCACGCAGGAAACATAATACATCGCTGAGCAAGCAGAACCCTGGACTTGAGCACTAATAAACTAGATTAAGCAAGCCTGGCCCGTCTTGGGTACTAAAATTACATTTGGAAGCAGGGACATCACTAGACCTGAGTGTTCATGGTATCACAACCTGGGTGTTTAGGGTCTCTAGAACTGGGTGTTCAGGGTCTCTAGAACTGGATGTTCAGGGTCTCTAGAACTGGATGTTCAGGGTCTCTAGACCTGGATGTTCAGGGTCTCTAGAACTGGGTGTTCAGGGTCTCTAGACATGGGTGTTTAGGCTCTCTAGACCTGAGTGTTCAAGGACCAATCACAAAAGGCACTAATCAAACTTTGTGCTTACAACTTTGTCTATTTGCCTATAACTAATTTGAGACTGCATTCTCAATGTGCTCAGCTTGTGTTGTTTCTCTTCATTTGCAGGACAAAGTGCTTTGCTGTTGGTCACTAATGACTGTGTTCATTAACATGGAACCCAGTATGTTAGATGATGATGTACAAGGAAACTCTTTTGGGCAGCACACAGTTTATTTCCTGTCCTCTAGTGCTTTGTTCTGTCTTCTAGTGCTTTGTTCAATCCTCTGATGCTTTGTTCTGTCCTCTAGTGCTTTGTTATGTCCATTTGTGATTTGTTCTGTCCTCTAGTGCTATGTTCTGTCCTCTGATGCTTTGTTCTGCCCTCTAGTGCTTTGTTCTGTCCTCCGATGCTTTGTTCTGTCCTCTGATGCTTTGTTCTGTCCTCTAGGGCTTTGTTATGTCCATTAGTGCTTTGTTATTTCCATTAGTGCTTTGTTCTTTCCTCTATTGCTATGTTCGGTTTTCTGATGCTTTGTCCAGTCCTCTAGTGCTTTGTTCTGTCCTCTGATGCTTTGTCCTGTACTCTGATGCTTTGTTCTGTTTTCTGATGCTCTCTTCATGCATATGTCCAGTTTATCAAGTCCCTTCTGCTATCTTTATAAATGTCAGCCTGCAGATTGGGGTTTGTGAATGGTTGACTTGATGGTTATTTTCCATCAGTGCCTTGTTCACCAGGCAGACTTTTACACAGTAACACATCTGATCAATGCCCATAACTTGTGAGGTTTTCCATGCTAGCTATCAATGAACTTACTGTAGATCGCTTTGTAGATCGCTTTGGAATAGCTCATCTGCTAAATGTACAATGTCATTAAAGCAACCTACACTTTTGGCATATAAAAAATTATATGGAAGTCAAAACAACTCAACATCAAAACCAAACTCTGCCTGTTCATTAGAAATGTTGTCAACGTGCAGACAGCCGCAAGTCCCAAATCACTCCCTATGCCCTACAAAGTGCACTACATTTAGAGACCAGTGGTACCCGTTGAAGTGCCGACTCAGGAAACAGGGAGCCCTTTGGGACGTACCCAGAGTACTGCCTCTGAGAAAATAAATAAAGCTTTCCGTGCAGAGATCCTGTGAGCGGAGGAAGAGACAGCTTGTGAGTAAGCAGTGCAGCTGAGTCAGAGGGTGAAGAACGGGATTTATTCCAGACCTCTCTTCTTGTCCTGCTCCGTCAGATGGAACTTGGTAGAAGGACACATAGTGGACTATCCAAGAGTGGCATTTGGTACATGGGAGGAAACAACATATTAGAGTTACTCACATAAAGCTGCTCTTGACGCGGTGAGGTGATGGAACAATACGCAAACCGATCAGCCAATGCTAGCCTCAGAATATATGTTTTTCTATGTATTTGGATGTAGTTTCTGTTACATGAAAAAGGACTACATCACAGTCAATACGATAACATCCATGGTGAGAGTGATTTCAGCTGGTAACATGAGTTACCTGTAGTCCAGCTCCTCCAGAATGGGACATCCTGTCTCCCGGTACACTCTCAACAGCATGAAGGAGATACCAGGAGATGGGCCGTTACACAAGGAGAGCTGTCAGAAACAGTGTCCATGAGGGGGGCATGAGGGTCCAACTGGAAATCACCAGAGAAACCAGAATTGGCAGGTCCGCCATTGGCGCCCCGTTATCTCTTCTCAGGTGAGAGCAGGTTCCCCCTGAGGGAATGTTGTGCTGCCTGCAACATCATCCAGCATGACAGGTTTGGCGTTGGATCGGTGATGGTCCAAAGGATGGTCCATTTGAGTTGCAGTGATGAAATTCACGCAAGTTGGAACAGCCTGTGATTTTGATTGTTTATTTTGATTTTCAGTGTGAGTTTGAATCCAGCCCTCAATCGATTGGTGATTCTGGTTTCCATTGACCGCAGAGACATCATTTTGTTATTTAGGTGTTCCCTTAATTTGTTATAGGAGTGTACATTTGTCATTTTTGCAAACCGGCACTTGTTTATTATGTTTATTGAACAGTAATGCAATGCACACTCCTTTGGATGTGAATAGAAAGGTTATTCTTTTCATTTGATGATTCCATTAACCTCATGGCTGAACCAAGATTGACATTTTACTACAAACTACACCCCACCAAATTAGAATAATAACAAGAGCCCTATTGATAATAATGTAGAACAAATTGCATTATAAATAATTTATTTTTGGTAAGGTTCACCTGAAGTTAGGTTCTTTTACTTCTGAGATCTGGGATATAAAATATTGAATGCTCAATATGTCAGAACTATGCATGGCTCCAAACCTTTGAGTCTTAAGGCTTCCTACTGAGTCTCCACATGAATGTACATTTTCAGGACACAGGTAAGAGTTTCTGTCTCGCTGGGAGAAAATCTATACGTTTCATAATAATGAAAGACACCTGTTTTATAATAACGCCCAATCCTGTGCTGACATTTATGGGAATGTAACTCAGAGAACTCAGCTGCAAGCCTGGCTGATTACTAAGTATGTCATTATGAAATTACAACAGCCCACGCACACACCAAAACTTTCTGAGAGGCATTAAGGGTTGCCTGGATACACGACACGTACAGTACAGGCAGTATAGATGCAATCTGCGTCCCGAACCTCACCCTATCCTTGTTAAAGGCCCCTACTTTGCACCAGAGCCCCATGGACCCTGATCAGAAGCAGGGCTCCAATTTAGACACACCCCAGATGGGATGTGGACTGAGGCCGGTGCTCTCTGATGATGCGTGATGAAAGACCAAATCCAATTGCCCTCTTCGCTGAAACGATATTTTCAACTTCTGCTCATTGATCCCCTCTTGGCGAGCGTGGCCTTCTGGGAGATGGGAGTTAGCTCGTCCATCTATGTGGCTGTACATTGGCAGGGCGCTAATGTGTTACACTGTCATGCACAGCACTCCTTATAGCAACTGAACCACAACATGCCGGCTGCCTTCATAAACAGCACCCTGCTAGAAGTGCCCAAGCCCCTGGTCCACTACAGCAGATAGTGAATAGGGGGCCATTTGGAATGCCAGCTTGAATTGAGGGAGTGTGTGTAAGGGAGGTGGGACGGTGAGTACCACACTGAGCATTATCTACTTCCCAGAGACAAACAGATGGGGTGGCCATTTCATGTCTCTGCGTTCTGTATACGGGAGGTATACAAATAGTTTCTTAAGCCAATGATAGCTTCACTGGAAACATCTAAGACTACCACTTTAACAAATCCAAAGTGCTGATGCACAGAACCAACAGAAGAAACCCTGTGTCGTTGTTCACATACCTCTGGACAGAACTATATGTAAGCAATAGACATTACATATCAAATACCACATTAGATACTATATATCACATACCTCTGGACAGAACTATAAGTAAGCAATAGACATTATATATCACATACCACATTAGACACTATATATCACATACCTCTGGACAGAACTATATGTAAGCAATAGACATTATATATCAAATACCACATTAGACACTATATATCACATACCTCTGGACAGAACTATAAGTAAGCAATAGACATTATATATCACATACCACATTAGACACTATAAATCACATACCACATTAGACACTGTATATCACACACCTCTGGACAGCACTCTATGTAAGCAATAGACAACAGTGAAAATATATTAACAATCAGACGTTATGTGTCAAAATCATGTTTCTTATGCATTTCATGGTTAAAATTATACTTTAAGGGTCTAAAACATCTTTTACAATTACTCATATACATTCTAAGGACTGAGCATCCCCTTCACACACCCCTTTAGAGCATCCCCTTCACACACCTCTTTAGAGCACCCCATCACACACCTCTTTAGAGCACCCCATCACACACCTCTTTAGAGCACCCCATCACACACCCCTTTAGAGCATCCCCTTCACATACCTCTTTAGAGCAACCCATCACACACTCCTTTAGAGCACCCCCTTCAGACAACTCTTTAGAGCACCCCCTTCACAAACCCTTTAGAGCACCCCCTTCAGACACCTCTTTAGAGCACCCCCTTCACACACCCCTTTAGAGCACCCCCTTCACACACCCCTTTAGAGCACTCCCTTCAGACACCCCTTTAGAGCACCCCCTTCAGACACCCCTTCAGACACCCCTTCAAACACCCCTTCTGACACCCCTTTAGAGCACCCCCTTCAGACACCTCTTTAGAGCACCCCCTTCACACACTCCTTTAGAGCACCCCCTTCACACACCCCTTTAGAGCACCCCCTTCAGACACCCCTTCTGACACCCCTTTAGTGCACCTCCTTCAGACACCCCTTTAGAGAATTCCTTTTCAGAGCAACAGTTTCAAAGCTTCCGACTTTTGGTTGCCAGCCCAAAAATATATGTTTTTATTCCCACCTAGCAGTCTGTCCTGACGTACTTCCTGCTGTCTGCACGGGCGACTTAGCACATTGTGTAGGAGGTCTTTACGACAGCAGGGCAATCTGATGGTCCCGAGAATGTACTGGACGACAGATAGTGACCCATGGCTGGACAGATTACAGGCCCTTATGCACAGCTAGACAGCTTTCGATGGTCAAGGTTGCCCCCAAATGACACCCTATTCCCTCCACGTCAAAAGTAGCAATCCAGAAAGGGGAATATTGTGCAATTTGAAGTTCACTCTCAGGTCTGATAGTGATTCAGAGAACTGAGAGGACATCTGTAAAGATCGGTTACCAGAGGAAACACATTTTGCCTGCCACAGATGGCTAGGGTTAGACCCTAACCACAAATATTTAGACCCTAAACCTATCCACAGATGGTTGAAATATGAAAATATATCATGTCACGTTATTTATCACACTATTCATCACGAAACATTTATATACGTTTTGGTAGTTTGAGCTGATAAGCAGGACCCTATCACATTGATTAAAACACCCGGATATGGAGACATTATTGGGTTCTGTGTTGATTATGTGTTATTTATCCATGGACTGAATGTCAATGCATGTCAGTGCAGAATATTGTGTGATTTACAAAAGTCACAATGACCCCTTCATTCAAAGGACACATAAATGGTTGAAGAGAACTTATTAGGTACCTGACGGCAAAAGAAATACTCCCTACATATTTTCTGTTAGACACTGGTGGTGGAACTGGAAATATCAGAAATCAATCAGACCCAAGTTGTTGACTCTCCTTGCTTGATAAACTGTCTGAGCCTGAAACTCCCAGTCATTTAGAAAGAGTAGAGAGGTGAATCCCAGACCAAGGAACTGATGGAGGGATGCATTCCTCACAATCCTCTTGCTACAAGGCCCTTGAAGCAGCACTACTGTAGCTCGATGCTGGATAAAAAGTGCTGCTTTTAGCAAATCAAGAGGACCACTTGAAAACAATCAAATAAGTGTTGTTGTGTTTTTCTATAATGATTTAAAGCACCAACACTTCCCCCTACTCATGAAAACAAATATTTGACTACATTTGTTTCATGAAAATGTCTTGATTTACATTTTACCAAAACATTACGAGCCTTCTTTAATCCCTATTATACAGCACGAAGGACAGGTGTCAGGGGTCAATGTGGATGCACTGGTGTCAGGGGTCAATGTGGATGCACTGGTGTCAGGGGTCAATGTGGATGCACTGGTGTCAGGGGTCAATGTGGATGCACTGGTGTCAGTGGTCAATGTGGATGCACTGGTGTCAGCAATGAAGGGTCTGTAGGTAATACCATCTTTTTGTTTCCTCATAGCTAAGAACCAGGGTCTAGACCACCAGGTAAAGGGAGTTCGTTAGAAACTATTGACCTTAATTCACACATCAAGTAGAAGCTGAGTAGGACACTTGTAAGAGTGAACAGAGAACCATTTTGGACACAGACCATAATATCCAGTTTCGATGAGAGCATTTCTTTTTAGTCTCCATTGTCAAAAAGAAAAGCAGTGTTATGCTCTTTGATGATATATTCCTGGAACGCAAGTTGTACACTTTTAAAGAGCTCTTTGTGCTTTCGGCAAAGCTGCAGTCATCTAGCACTGAGGGTATTATTTCAAGGTGACTGCTGTAATTTATTGATATGGAGTAATATAACAGTTGAATGTCTGGGGGCAGTGTACATTAGAGACTGCTGTCACCTGTTACCATCAATAATGTAGTCCTGGTAAGACCCTGACCACTGTGAAAACAGATCTATTGAGGATACTGATCCCTATTCAATTGCTTCCTTACATTATCCTGGGGTGTATTCTCAAAGCATTAAAACACAATAACAAGAGTTCAAATTCTACAAATGCAAATGGATATTTTTTCTTCATTTTATTTCAGTTCTGTCCCCTGTTTCATTCATGGAACACCTAAAACAGATTTTTTACATATAGTTCTTAGATAGATCTAGGCTAAACAGCACCATGGACCAGAACAATAACGTAAAATGCATTCAATGTAATCAGTGGTTTCATCTTACTCACATTTTCATATTCATGTGAGTCCCTTGTCAGTTTAATTTTACTTATCATTCATATCCACTGGTTCCATTCCATACCATTCCTCAAGAGCCTGCATATTGACATATCTCAGAGTGTACTACCAGCTAAATATTGAGACATATCCCAGCTAAATATTGGGGTAAATCATTTATGTTGATCATCACACCTACAGATGACTGCAACTCCTAAGCCAAGCAATATGGGAAACATCAGAGATCCAGATATAGACCTAAGACTGACAAACAGAAGAGATCTGGATACAGACCTAAGACTGAGAAACACCAGATATCTGGATATAGACCTTAGACTGAGAAACGCCAGATGTCTGGATATAAACCTAAGACTGAGAAACACCAGATATCTGGATATAGACCTAAGACTGAGATACACCAGATATCTGGATATAGACCTAAGACTGAGATACACAAGAGAGCTGGATATAGACCTAAGACTGAGATACACAATAGAGCTGGATATAGACCTAATACTGAAAAACACCAGATATCTGGATATAGACCTAAGACTGAGATACACAAGAGAGCTGGATATGCCAGATTTGTGAAATGCCAAACATGTATTGAAACGTTTAAGATTTTCTCTGGGTACTTCAACACCACCAAAAACTGGTTACCAGAGTTAATGTGCAGAAAAACTAGATGGGTTTGTCTAAATACTATAAGATACTGAAACTACTTCCTTCTACACTGTTTATCACAGTGAATAACATATAATACACACAATTCTCTACATATTCTTTGCCTCATATACAAGGAATTACAATCAATACAAGTATTGACTTCCTTTTGTAGATCTGATTATATCCAAAGTCTTAGGTTGGCAGAAATAAAATGGCATAACAGCTAAATTGCAGCTGTGGGTAATTTTACTGCACAATTTCACATTGAATAACAGTGTAATCATTGTGGGCTGTTACTATGTCACAAATAGCATCCTACTCACTATCTAGTGCTTTTCTGTTCCCCAGTCCTACAGAACCCTAGTCAGAAAGAGTGAAATATTAAGGGTACAGGAAGGCATTGTTACAGTCTTTGTAAACACATACTCTAATCATATTCAGTCAATGCTAATTATTACAATTGATCAGATTCTGTATAAAATGGGGCAGAACAAATCCATTGTTGCTGGTTGCCAGGCCACTGTAGAAGTCACCAACCCTAATGCACGTTTGTCCAGTCTCTGTTACCCTCACATCCCTTTTCTCTTGTCTCTGTTTCCCTCACATTCCTTATCTCCTGTCTCTCTGTTTCCCTCACATCCCTTCTTTCCTGTCTTTCTGTTTCCCTCACATTCCTTCTCTCCTGTCTCTATGTTTCCCTCTCATTCCTTCTCTCATTACTCTCACGTCATATTCTCCTTTACTGTCCTGTTTGACTACTGGACAAATATGAGGTGTCAACCCAGGTTGTGTGATCCACACCCCAGACCAAACCACAGCAGCGGCACATATGATCAAATCCCCTCCATCAGGCACTAACACACCTCTCATTCTTCACAAGCTCTTAGGAACCAGCGTCGCAGGGAACGCAGTTCTGGTCAAATCCCAACTGGTGCCCTCATCCCCATTCACCGGCGATGGGTCCTGGTCTAATGTAGATGGCCACGTAGGAGCTAGGGTGGAGATTTAGACAGCCTTGTGTTTACGGCATTTACCCCGGGTTATAACTGCTGGCCTGGAGATGGAGGGAGGCCGCTTGATGGACGTTGGCACTTTGGGAATCATCTTCATTCTTTTTCTTGAGCACTTGGCAGGGTGACAGGATGACAGTGATATTTTGGGACCTGAGAAACATCTCCTGATAATTGGTTCCTGTTACCCGTCACCTGAGGGGTTAGTGTAAGTCGTTCCCGTGGAAACCTCCATCACCAATACAGGGAAGCTAAAGGCCATTCTCCGCCTCTGAGCTGATGGCAATTAACGGGGACCATCCCAAATGTCGGGCTGTTTTTCAAATAGTGCACAGTGTTCTTTATGTTTAGGATCAGGGTCTGACTAACACATTGTTCTACATGTTTAGGATCAGGGCCTGACTAACACAGTGTTCTACATGTTTAGGATCAGGGCCTGACTAACACAGTGTTCTACATGTTTAGGATCAGGGCCTGACTAACACAGTGTTCTACATGTTTAGGATCAGGGCCTGACTAACACAGTGTTCTACATGTTTAGGATCAGGGTCTGACTAACACAGTGTTCTACATGTTTAGGATCAGGGCCTGACTAACACAGTGTTCTAC
>JACXGK010005052.1:9185-22019 GCA_016801125.1 Novumbra hubbsi | reverse complement strand
TATCACACATGTAAAGAACACGTACACACACACAAAGACGCGCACGCAGACACACACACTGTAAGCACACACACACATAATCCCACACGAACCACAAATTGTCTGCAGCAGACAGAGGGAACCTGGCAGGTGTGATTGGTGTGTCTTGCAGGTGTGATTGATGGGCGGTCGTAATAGCTGAACCTGGAGGATCTGCCAGCCTCAATGTCCCAAATGGCACACTATTGGCTTCACAGTTCACTACTGGCAACGAGGCTCTGCTCATCGGTCGTGCACTAGATGGGGAACAGTGCACAGTTCGGGACTTGTCCCTTGTTAATACTTATGGGACCAGTAAAGAGTGCAGCTCTCTATAACCCGATTGAAACAAATACGGTGAGACTCTAACTATAGAATGTGTTCTGTGGGGTTCGGTGTCACAGGGGGACTGCCTCATCTCCACTGTGGCAGAGGAAACGGCTCTTCAGTGCAACGGTTTGTTCTGCTGGTTAGTAAGAGAAAAATGATATTAGTTAGCAAGAGAGAAATGATGTTTGTATTGACTCTCCCTCTCCGAGACAACAGTGTTTGTATTGAATCCTGCTGCCTTCGCTGAGCCAACATCAAACAAGATGTCTATGTACATCTTGGGGTCAGTTGAAGTCTCATTCTCTGTTATTTACGAATTCAATGTATATTGATGCAGGTTTTATATTCCCCTGATAAAACCAGTAATAATTTAATATGGTTTCATCTTCCAAATGTTGATATGAAATGTAAATCCCAGGTGATCCGAGACCTTTCGTCTGTGTCTGCAAGAATGCTTGGCATCCTCTGAGGTGAATCCTCGCCTCAGGAGATTGTGACTCTGGAGAGATTCTAAAATGTCATCTTTAATGCTCTGGGATGGTCAGAGGAGACATGGCTTGTGGATTGAGCTCTGGGATGAAGAAACCAGTGTGGTCTGAAGACAAATAAAAGCGGCAGGTGAAGTACAGTGCAGCACTTCTCCCTCTCTCTTTTAAAGCAATAACTGTCCTGCTGCTTTACAAGACACTCGAGAAGTGCTTCCCCAGTTTTTCATTGATGCTTTCCTTCTGTGCCCATTTTGGACAAGAGTCTGTTAGTCACACCGGGCCAGTGGTGGGTGTCACAGTGGTGGGGGTCATAGTGGTGGGGGTCACAGTGGTGGGGGCTATTGCTTTTTTAGTTTGTTTTAGTTACTTAGTGAGGATGTGAGTCCTCCTGGTAATAAAAGTACTCACCACACCTCCATGGAGTGACAGAGGGAGGATGTGGGTGGAGCATCTTATTGCGCAGTATCTGAGGTGATTTAAAAACTCTTAAAGATCTCAGTATCTGAGGTGATTTAAACCCCTCAGAGATCTCAGTATCTGAGGTGATTTAAAAACTCTCAAAGATCTCAGTATCTGAGGTGATTTGAACCCCTCAGAGATCTCAGTATCTGAGGTGATTTGAACCCCTCAGAGATCTCAGTATCTGAGGTGATTTGAACCCCTCAGAGATCTCAGTATCTGAGGTGATTTGAACCCCTCAGAGATCTCAGTATCTGAGGTGATTTGAACCTTCTCAGAAATATCTGTATCTAAGGTGATTTGAACCATATCAGAGATATCAGTACCTGAGGTGATTTGAACCATATCAGAGATATCAGTATCTGAGGTGATTTGAACCATCTTGGAGATATCAGTATCTGAGGTGATTTGAACCATCTTGGAGATATCAGTACCTGAGGTAATTTGAACTCTCTCAGAGAAAGAGCCTGAGGAACAGAAGTGTTTTGCTGTGAACAACCATTCTCTTTCATCTTCCCCTCTCCCTCCATCCTCTCCCTCCATCCTCTCTCCCTACTTTTGTCCCCCACCCCACTTTCAGTTCCAATACTCTAGCAGCTGCCGATCCCAGACAGGGAACCGTGTGAATAATGAACATCTCCCTACAGGGTGACAGGAGACGAACAGCTTTCCCCAAACCCATGCCTGATTGGCTCAGGTCCTCTGTCGGGCTAGGCGAGTGGCAATGCATTTCAATCTAAGCTAAATATCTCAGAGAAACTATCGTTTGGGGTTCTTTCTACTGGCAGAGAAGGAGATGTGCAGTTAATCATACTTGAGAAACGCTGCAGTAGAAATGAAAAAAGATATCAACCCCCTATAGTGTCTTACATGGCTTTTTACAATTCCTGGGGATCTTAGATAGTAGCTCATCACAATGCCTGAAGAACAGCGTACCAGTGCACCACGTTGTGTACCAGGGCTTCCTTGGTGACCTGCTCAGGATGGGGAGGTAGGGCCAGAAAGTTGCTGGTCAAAGTTACTGCATGATGTAAGACTCTGGGTTCCAACCTGAGGTTCTCCTCAGGATACCCTACATGGCTCCTCGGGAACCCCCAAACTGTTTCTACTTTCCCCTGGGAACCCCAGACAATTCCTTCTGTCATCTCCGTTGACCCCCGGACATTCCTATTCTCCATAGGAACCTTCCCGTCAGGGAACCCAGGCTGTTCCTCATCTCCACAGGAACCTTTCCGTCAGGGAACCCAAACTGTCCTCCTCTCCACAGGAACCTTTCTGTCAGGGAACCCAGAATGTCCTCCTCTGAACAAAAACCTTTCTGTCAGGGAAACCATACTGTTCCTCATCTCCACAAGAACCTTACTGTTCAGAGACCTTCAGATGAGGTAAATTTGTACACATGTTTATTTTAAATATTACAGAGCTTTATTAAAAGTTTTAGAATTGCAATGAGGGTCGTAACAGCAATGACAAGTGTTATTATTATTGTATTTTCATTTCCCATTCTGTTTTCATGTGCCTAGTCAACCTTGTGTTTGTTCTGCTTTGTTGTTTTTTTTAATGTAGCTCTGTCTTTCATTCTTGTTCATTGAATTCAACTGTGTTAGTTACTCACCTGGTCACATCAGCTCCTTATTAAAATCTGTACATTCTGTTTGTTCCTTAGTGAGGTATTATTGGTTTTGACTCCAGTACTGTAATCCAGTACTGTAATCCAGTACTAATTTGACACAATAAATGCCTGCTGCACTCTGCATGTGAATCTACACCATGTCTCCCTAGTAATTAGTAACACATTAGTTATTTAACATAAAAATCTAATTTAAAATGTGGCAAATGTCAAGAAATAATGGCAGTTATTATCATCAAGTACAATTGTTATAGTTCTCTTTCTAAGATAGGGAAAGCAAATAAATGGAAAACTGACCATTCTGTCCAGCAGGTCAGGGCGGTTTCTTCCAAATTACTTTTTGGGATATAGAAGAATGTCTCTATTACACTGTAATTGATGAGCACAGAAAGGTCCTCATGATTTGTTAGAGAGTCACTCTATGCTCTCTTTTCATCTGCAGAGATATCAAGCTCCTCAATCAAAGCCTGTAACAAGTCCCATTACCTGCAGCACAAACACTCATCTTTGGTTGCTATGGGTTGGCTCCAGATACCTTTGACCTAACTCCTTCCCCCTAGACCCGACTGTCTCCACCTAAGACCAGATCCTCCCTTCAGACATGACTCTCCCAACCTCAGACCGGTCTGTCTCTACCTAAGACCTGATTCTCCCAACCTCAGAGCTGCCTTTCCAAACCTCAGAGCTGACTCTTTTCACTAGCAGGCTAAGTAACACTTTATTGCCAAAAGTGTTTCTGTTGATGCACTACAGATCATCTTCTGGTTATCAGCAACAATTTGACTGAAATCTACAAAGCCTTACCCTAAACCTTATTATATACCTACGTCTAACCTTAGCAATACTGATTTTTTTTTAAATAATAATATGTGGTACAGTCCAATGTTATATTAATTGTAAAGAAAAAGTTGGCAAACTGGTCTGACTTTCTTTTTGGTGAGAACAAAAATGTCTTCATCAACATTTTCAGGACGGGGATTGAAGCCTAAAATGTCTTGTTTAATCAAAATAAATCTAAAGCATTAACTTGTTTATTCCATGTTAATTCAAGAGAGTTTAGTCGAGTATGAGGTTCTTTAAAATGTTGGGGGAGATTTACAACCAGATTTCCCAAAAGGTTGTGGAGCTGTGTAAAATGCAAATAAAAACAAAATGCCATTATGTGCAAATCACATATCCCGATATTTAATAACAAATAGTATGAAGACAACATATCAAATGTTGAAACTGATAAATGTTATTGTTTTCGGAAAAATACATTAAATTTAGATTGTCATGCAAGCAAGATGTTTGGTTTGATTTCCATTAGTCTTGATTGTTTTCACCTGTCAGCCCTTTAGCCAGTGCTGGCCCTAAGCACGGCGCTTGAACCATCTTCGCCGCCTTGAGTGCATTTGTTACACATTCTTGCTTGGTATAGTATTTCAACTGCTCAACAGTTCAGGGGCTTCATAATGCACCAAATGTTTTAAATGGGTGACAGGTCTGGACTGCATGAAAGCCAAATTAAGTTTTGGAGCAACATATGCTGCTATCAGGGAAGACCTTGCTTTGTTCAGCAAAACAACGCCCAAACACATTCTGCATGTATTACAACTGCATGGCTCTGAGGTAAAATAGGTGCGGTCCTGTATATATAGTTTAATATATCCTGTATATACAGCATTAATGGTGAGATGTGCAAATCACCCATGCCATGCGTACTAATGCACCCCCATACCATCACGGATGTTGGCTTTGAGCTGTGCACTGATAAGAAGCTTGATGGTCCCTCTCCTCTTTAGTCAGGAGGACGTGGTGTCCATGATTGCTAAAAATACTTTTACATTTTGATTAGTCAGACTACAGGACAGATTTCCACCTCGCCTCAGTCCATTTTACAGTAGAGTCTTCAAATATTCTCAAATCTTTCAAAGATATTATGTATCGCAGATAATAAGATCCACAAACAGCAATTGTACGTTGAGAAAGGTCATTCTTAAATTGTTGCACTAATTGCAGCCAGCTACATAGCTAGATAACAGCTACCTAGCTTGGAAATCAAACTAACCTCATTAAATGAGTTGTTTGAAACTTGTGTTGTTTTAGCTTAACCAGTTCGATTAGAAAAGTACTACTCTTAAAATAACATCTGTCCTAGAACCCGTTAAAATACAATTCAC
This sequence comes from Novumbra hubbsi, assembly GCA_016801125.1. Lineage (NCBI taxonomy): Eukaryota > Metazoa > Chordata > Actinopteri > Esociformes > Umbridae > Novumbra > Novumbra hubbsi. The sequence continues at coordinate 16,932 of JACXGK010005052.1, read as the reverse complement.
ATTTATCTACCTTGATATGGTGAAAAACCTGACAAATTGCTAAATTAGCCTTGGTAAGTATGAGATCATTGCCCACCTGCAGGATAGAGGATATCAAAACATTGTTTGATGGTTCAAACTGGATGATTTTAAACCCCAGATTGGAGTGTCGACCAGACATTGCACATGCCTGAGCAAGCTCAGTTAGGCTTAGCATTTAGCCCTGTTCGAGCTCCCGTTGATGTCCATGTGATGTCCTGTGTATCGTAGGGAAATATGTGTTGGCTGCAGACTTGGCCAAGAACCAATTAGAATAGTGCTGCAAATCGTAATGCGACTAAAAGCTACAAATACAGATCAAATGGAAGCAATGTCCAGGGGTCCCCCCGGGGTCCCTGAGAAGAGGCTTGACAGAGAATGTGTCCATACGGGAGTCAGATGCAGGGGTTGAAGAAGGGTTGGTGCATTTGTGTCCTGTGGAGGTCCGTGCCTGATCCTGGCAGTCTGACGACACTGCACAGCTCTCTCCAGTTAGCCTTTAGAAACACTAATTAAGCAAACCACTGGAGACGGCAGTGATTTGCATCTCATACCTGCCCCTCGAATATCCCACAGCTTCCCGGCTGTAATGACACACACACATTAAATGCTTTATTTAAATTCACATGGCAAATTTACATTCAGATGGGATTGGAACATCACAAAGGTCGTTTTGTGCACCAACATTCAAGGATACAAATGGCACGTCCTTCCACACAGCAAGACCGCCTGTGACCGCTGAAATTGAGCAATACCATGCTAGCCTCTTTCCTTCTGTGTTGTGTAGGTCTGCAGTTTAAAGGCATAATCAATCTGGTCTGTATGAAAGGATCTTGCCTCCTCTGTGTTGTGTACGTCTGCAGTCTGAAGGTATGGTCAGTCTGGTCTGTATGAACGGATCTTGCCTCCTCTGTGTTGTGTACGTCTGCAGTCTGAAGGTATAGTCAGTCTGGTCTGTATGAAAGGATCTTGCCTCCTCTGTGTTGAGTACGTCTTTAGAAGTCCTGTAATGTGTTGAATGGCGTCCACCAGTTTACAGTAAAGGTGTTCAATCATGAAGACAAAAGGACAGTCAAAGTCAATCTGGAAACAGGTTCTTCAAAAGCACCAACCATGGCTAGGATGTGAAGACATTTCCAGGGCACCTGGCATTCTTTGGAGCACAATAAAGTCCACTACTTAGAAATAATGAGAATATGTCTCTATGAATCTGTCTACAACAGTCTCCAGACGAGTGGCACACTAGTCAGAAAGGCCACTAAGTGGCCGACAGAAACTCTAATGAAACAGTCTTCACAGCTGGGAGACACTGATCATACTGCAACAATAGCCCAGATGCTTCACAAAATTGACCATCATGGAAAATCTTTCCTGTTGGGCCCTGTCCATCTTTCCTGTTGGGCCCTGTCCATCTTTCCTGTTGGGCCCTTTCCATCTTGCCTCTTGGCCCTGTCCAGGGCCTTCCCTGGATAGGGCCACAGTGACACTGGACTCCCCGGTCTCAGACACAAGGTTTTATTCGGCTATATTGTGCCGGGGGAGTAGGGTTAGTTCTCCTTCTCCATTGTAGATCCTTGTAACTTCCTTGTAAAGAATGACACCGCAAATCACCCTGAGAACACCAGGATGATAAAGCTGGGTGGTGGCATCAATCATGTTATGGGGCTGATTCATGTTGGCAGGGACATGGAGATTGGTCAAGATTGAGAGAAGAATGAATGGAGCAAAATACAGGTCCTTGATGAAAACTTGATGCGGAGTACACAGGACCTTAGACTGTGATAAAGATACTTTCAGCACGAAAACCAAAAAAATCACACAGCCAAGATGAAACTTTGGGACAAGTATGTGAATGTCCTTAAGTGGCCCCGCCAAAGCTTGGGCATACATGGAAGGAGTTGTTCCCCAAAGGACCCCTGTTAACTTTCCCAAATTTTGCCAAGAATAATGTGAAAAAATTACTGTGTCCAGATGGACTCACTGGCAATCATTTCTGCATTAGATTTCATGCTGTAACATGATGTAATGTGGGAACGGAGAGTACTTTTGTTTTCATGCCGTAACACGATATAATGTGGGAAAGGAGAGTACTTTTGATTCGTGCCGTAACACGATATAATGTGGAAACGGAGAGTACTTTTGATTTCATGCCGTAACACAATATAATATGGGAAAGGAGAGTACTTTTGATTTCATGCCGTAACACGATATATTGTGGGAAAGGAGAGTGCTTTTGATTTCATGCCGTAACACGATATAATGTGGGAAAGGAGAGTACTTTTGAGAGCCACTGTATTCTGTAGTGTTTGGTGAAGGATGTGACCTGCATAATTTAACTCTCAGAGCCACTAAGGACCATGCCACTGGATTTCTACTGTTGTGTGATATAGGTATGAATGCCTCTCTCTCTATTTTGGTCTCGGACTCTCTGGTTCTTTCCTTCATCCATTTGCTATAGATACCCGATGTGCCGAACAAATGACCGGCTATCACCAAGTCTTCCATGATAATGGATGCTAAAAGAAACTCAACCTGTGGCTCAAGGCATTCTGCCTCTCATCTCGCTCTACCAAACCAACTGCCTTCTTCCATTGGTCATTTATCAGCAGATGTCCAATCACCCCACTGCCAACCCCGTGAATCAGCACCTTGTCACTTTTGGAAATGACAATTTGAGTCACAGTCAAGTCTGAAACCCCAGCGTGCAGTTTGTTAGTGTTCCTCACAGCCAGCCAAACACGGTCACAGCCTCAGAGCAGAGCCCCAGAATAGCACTTAGCCAATTTGACCGTGGCACAGGAGTTGGCTTGCATATAATCTCAAAGCAACAGACCACATTAGGCCTTTACAACTGCGGTGTGATTAGGGTTGTCTCCTGTCCTACTGGGCATCCTGGTCAGCGCCGTCAACAGTGAATCCAGTGTCCCAGTGGTGACCCATTGTCTTGTTAGTGCACTTCCACTGATTCACATCCTGTAAAGGTCTGACCCAATAAGAATAACACGGACTCTGCTGTAATGCGGACTGGGCTGTCATGTGGACTATGCAGTAACGTGGAACATTTTGGGAAAGGTTTAGATAACACGTTAAAATGACAAACCCTTTTCATTTGATGTGAGCTATACTCTATCAAGACCATCAGCTCTCAAAAAAACTACTCGAGCACCCTTAGACCTCTCTCCTTAAGGGATCTCAGATGTTTCACAATGTTTTGTTTTCACAAAGCTCTAGTTCACCAGATTTAACTAGCCAATGGCTTGATGATTCATTGGTGTGCTTAATGTGGAATCGATCCAACCCACAGACTGGCTTGGTGTGCCTGGGGAAAGAGCAGTGAGAACCACTGTTCGGGACCAGACACTGATGCAGTGGTGAAAACAGATTAGTGTTAAGATACTGGCATTCAGGGTCCTGGTCCTTTGGAGCTCCAGAACAGTGTGCAGTTGTGTTTTGAGTGCCATCACCGTTCACTGAGAGGTTTCAATGAATCAACTCATCCCCAAGCTTTTCATTTGACCCCTTTTGCGGGCCAAGGACTAGGGTTGAGAACCACTATGTTAATTTGTCTTGAGCTGGTTAGTTAGATGGTGAACCTGCTTGAGTTGTTTGATACATTTCTTTGTTTTACAGTAACATGGTTGGAATTCTGGATTTTCAACTTAATAAACCCTGATTCCCAGGAATCTTCTAAACAAGATTCTGCAAAAAACAGGGAGTTCAATGAATTTCCTAACCTTGGACGTGAGCTCCTTGTTTTACTGCCTTTGCCCTGTAGCTCTGTAGTTTAACTGAGTGCTGTGGTGTTTTAGGGCAACATAATGTTCCTCAGATAAGACTTGCAAAACAGTTTGACTTGTTTAGAAAAGCAACAGTTAAAAATGGAAGGGGAAAAATATAACTGTTTTAGTGTTTTCTTGGAAATAAAATCCAAGTACACTGGAAAGAGTGTCGCTCCAAAATGTTGACAACAAATAAAAAAAAACATCACCTGTTTCATTATTTTACATTTGGCAAAGCCAGGGAAACACATTTTGGCAGTTATGCTGTCCTCAGAACCAAGGGAGACATGCCTAAGTAATGTTTTCCATGACCTAAATGTTTAATCATAATTAAAAAGCCTACGTTGCATTGTGGTCCATCACGGCAATCAGAAAAAGTGTTAATAAACTGTCAGGAACCAGGAAAGTCAGAAAACCCTGAGCAACGTAATTCAGAAAACATAATTCCCCAAAGCCAAACACCACACAAACCCAGCAAAAGTTCAAACGTGTCACAAAAATAGTACACTGAATAAAGTATCCTTTGTTCATGGTCTTTACTCCCCCACACCCACAACTATGCCCACTTGGTCAATTCCATTCAGAATCAGAACCCATTCCTTGTGTAAACCATCTTGTCCGACACAGTCTGAGCTGTGTTCTTAGTGATTCAGTTGAGGTGCAGAGAAGACGGACACTATCTGCCAGTTTTGTTGTTTTTACTGTGTAGCCGTGTAGATGAAGAATTAGACATATCAAATGACAGGACATTTCTCGTTGACCGTTCTCTTCTTTGCTCTGTTAAATTCAAGAGAAACTGATCTTCTTACAATTCCTATGAGAAAAATACAAAAAGCGTAATTCACATTTCCAATAATCCCTAATCCCATTTAAACAAATATACATATTTACTAATAATATACTATCCTATTTATTTATAAACACATATTATAAGTGGGTATTCTCCACATAACAACTGTGGCTGCAATGGCAAACATTCTAGATGCTCTATGGTACTGCGCCATTTGTACATTAACTAGGTAACAGAGTAACTAGCAAACACATTTGTACTACAATCTTTATTTATTAATTTATTTCTAACAGTGCATACAGCGCAGCATACCTGTGTGAATTTAGAATGTGACAAATCAAATGATGTGGTACATTTCTCATTGCCTAACACGTAAGAAAAATTGAAGTCAGTTGCTAACCACTTTCGCACTCAAGAACACATTTCATGTGGCGTTAGCTAGTTTTACAAATGAATTTGTCAGTTATCCCAATAACTCAAATCAAAATATCAGTAACATAATTTCTACATGTATACTGACATAATACACGTAACTTAACATTTGGAATTGCATTACAACATATATTTGGATTTAACACACAAAAAAGGAACCGAAGAAAAACCCACCTCTCTGTTAAATTCACGGGAAACAGAGGAGAAAAGTGGCAATCTTTCCTGATCACATGACAATAGAAAAGTATTCAAAGCTCTCAGAATCCATGAAATAAAAAGATTAGGTACATAATGTATGTAATGTAAAAACAATGAATAAAAATATTTTGTTGGAATAATAAATATGGAGCATTTACATATATTTCAGTAATTTGCTAATGCATAATTGACAGTTTTTTGTTTCTTTCAACTTTCTGTCTATTATTAACTGGTATTATTCCAATTAAACCTTCTGTCCATTGTGGAGAAAACAAGCAGTCGAGTGCTTGCGTTGTTGTTTTTCTTTAAAACTTGGAATTGTTTCCAAATGATACCTTCTTCTACAGTCAACTTCCTCAAACCAGAGCCATGTGGTCAAAAGAAGTGCACTAAATACGGTATACCGTGACATTTGGAAGGCAGCCTATGTTTTCAAAATTCTGGTTACAGTCTTTGTTTTTGATTGGCCAAAGCTGAATAGGGCCAGACGTCTTTATTTCCTCTAATAGAAACGTCTAAACCGAATCCAGTTGTAAGCTTAGTCTTCACAGTTAATCATTTGTGTCATTGTCTCCACCAGTGGTCATAGCTGTATTCACTTGTCAGCATACAAACCAATACACTGTATCATGTAAAGTATCAGATGTATTGACACAGACCTCCAATCTCAAGGGCTGAACGTGTTCCAAATGGCTCCCTGACTCTGTACTCTGTGCCCTACTTATGGGGGTCTAAAAGTAATGCAACTCTATTGTTCAATAAGGGGCAATTTCAGATGCAGACATTAGAGCTTTAATTACAAATTCAACTGTTATAATAACCATGGGAATGGAACACTGTTGTGAGTTTGAAACAAATGGTCAACATCTCTGTACCAACAGGAAGTTGTGTGTTTAGCCTCAAAACCCAACAGCCAGCAGCTATTGAAAATGGCAGCGCAGATGAACAGTGAATGTTTTTTGTGGGGCGGCTTTCATAATATCTATAACTTATGGCTTTCATTTTAAATGAGTCTGTTTTCGCATACTATTCCTGCGGCACGTTACACACAACCATCTCATAGCCGTCCCAGAATCCTTCAGCCCAACGTCTTAGTTCCCTTTTTCTCTCTGCTGCAGTGCAATGAAGAGCAGGTGGATCTGTGGCCCTGTCCCAAACAGACCCCTGAAACCTGAAATAGAGCAGGTGGATCTGTGGCCCTGACCCAAACAGCCCCCTGAAACCTGAAATAGAGCAGGTGGATCTGTGGCCCTGTCCCAAACAGCCCCCTGAAACCTGAAATAGAGCAGGTGGATCTGTGGCCCTGTCCCAAACAGACCCCTGAAACCTGAAATAGAGCAATGAAATGATCTGATAGGTGTAAGCTCAGTTTGGTACCAACGACCCAGTAGTGCCTTTGTAACCCTGTTCCTGGAGATCTACCATCACGTAGGTTCTGTCTCTAAATGAATGAAGGTTGTTCCCTGGGAACAGGGTTGGAGTGAAAACCAATTCAATCCTCCCTAAAATGCCCCCTTCTACGGTCTGTGGCTAACAGTCAGGCTTTAGGCATGTTTTACACAGAATACACTGCGATAACGTGTATATACATCCCCGATTACTACTCATTATGTGATTCAAGATTCGTTCAGGCTGATCCCCTCAAACCCATTCTGTCTCTGGAACCATATCTTCAAGCCCACTGCTCTCCTGTCTTCAAGTGGAATGCTTAATGCAGAATCTCTGGGTTCCCACAAGGCCCAGTGCTGTGTCCCAGGGCTCCTGAGTAAACTAGAGAACACGGTCTATCTTAGATCTCACTGTTCTGATTTATTGCTTTTTGTTTCTTTAGGAAGTTGAAGGCCAAGTAATTAACCTAAATGTAATGTGTGTGCAGTAACTTAAACGGCCCCTCATCCCCACAGGTCCCCTAGAGCCAAGTTGTCTGGGTCCCAAACGGTCCCTGATTCGTACTGTTAAACTAACGGTCCGTCTACCCCAAACCCGGTTCTGTCTGTTAAACTGTTAAACTGTCTGCCTGCCCCAAACCTGGTTCTGTCTGTTAAACTGTTAAACTGTCTGTCTTCCCCAAACCCGGTTCTGTCTGTTAAACTGTTAAACTGTCTGTCTGCCCCAAACCCGGTTCTGTCTGTTAAACTGTTAAACTGACTGTCTGTCCCAAAACTGTCTGTCTGCCCCAAACCTGGTTCTGACTGCTAAACAAACCGTCAAGCTGGGATGCGAAGGAGTTGCCAGGCCAGGTGGTCCTAAGGTGCAGTCCTATGGCTCAGGCCAGCCCAAGACCCAACAGGACACTGGAGCATTTAGAGGGAGCACAGCTCAGACCCAACAGGACACTGGAGCATTTAGAGGGAGCACAGCTAAGACCCAACAGGACACTGGAGCATTTAGAGGGAGCACAGCTAAGACCCAACAGGACACTGGAGCATTTAGAGGGAGCACAGCTAAGACCCAACAGGACACTGGAGCATTTAGAGGGAACACAGCTAAGACCCAACAGGACACTGGAGCATTTAGAGGGAACACAGCT
>JACXGK010005051.1:0-26988 GCA_016801125.1 Novumbra hubbsi | reverse complement strand
GGATACCTAGACCTAGACCACCCCTTACTGCAGCCGGGATACCATACTGACATCCCCTTCTGGAAAGAGGGGCGATTAATACATCAATAAGCAGTGATCCAACCTGGGTGTTTTACAAAGTGTCTAGTATTGACAGCCCTCTTTCACCCCCCCCCCCCCCCCCCCCCCCCCCCCATCCAACGTATTCTGTCCAGCTGTGACCAGACGGTAGAGTCCTGCACCGAAACTACGTTAGCTGTTGTGATGGCATAAGAGCCGAGGTAGCAGAGGCATGATATGACTGTTTTCAGAAGGAGGGGGGGGGGGGGTGCATCTGTAGCCCTGTTTCTTCCAGCTGATGAAACTATAGCAGCCAGGTCAGCATAGCACCCCTCCCCCACTCCTCTCCCAATGGGGTTTATGAGGCAGGCCTGCTAAGGTTCTCCTGAAAATGCCAGGGTAGCAGGATTGTAGGATGTGCTGACTCTGGGCCGCCCGCCTGGTACTGCTGGCCACGTGTGAGCTACAGCTGCCCCGGCAAATTTACTGGGAGGACATGCTGATATTAAAAGGCCACGCGCTGCCAGCTCATTCCTGTTCTACCTAGAGCCACTTTTGGTAGGGGCCTCGGTCCCGCTCATTCACCGCTCATCCCCGTCTCGTTCTGTCCCTTTTTTTCGCCTTAGCTGGAAAATCTCATGCTGGACAAAGACGGACACATAAAGATCACCGACTTCGGCCTGTGTAAAGAGGGCATCACAGACGGGGCCACAATGAAGACCTTCTGTGGAACGCCTGAGTACCTGGCTCCGGAGGTGGGGGGGGGGTTCTCACGGTCCTGTCGCTATAGGATGGTTCTTTCCCACCATAAATGTAGGGGGCCTGCTTCGTGACGGCCCGTTTGTGCTTCCAACTCTTCAAATGTCATACGTTTTTAAATTGGCTTGTAGTCTATGTGATGATGAGACCTGATAATACACATGTTCCGTGAGAATACTGTCTCAAATTAGAGTTGAACTCAATTGAACAGAATGAAGTAACACCCAGGTAAATGAATAAATATAAATACAGTTGATGGATAAGATATATCCCTCTACACAACATCATAATGTCTCTGGTCATGAATATTGCCAATCATCACAGGCTACATAGATGAGAGGCTGTGAGACAGCTGTTCCCAAATGTCTGTCTGATCTCCAGTGTGAGACATGTGGCTGATGAGACTGTAGTGTGTCTAGGACACAGTGGGCTGTGCCCATATTTGTTGGTCTTGATGGAATGACTACAGGGGTGTGTCCGTTCCTTGTTGGCGTGCAGGTATGCATTTGAGGGGGATGTGTAACTTTATAGGGCATTGTGTGTGTGTGGGCGTCTGCTAGCCCACTTGTCTCTAGCCTCCAGAATGCTTTCCGGGAGAAGGGTGCCCATGTTGACACAGTTGCCGGCTCGTTGTTTTTAGCCTTCATTTGGAATTTGCTGGGGGGTTTGGCAGTGCCTCAGAAAACGTGAGCTTCCGCCCCTGGAGAAAAGGCAGCCTTGGTACAGCTGCTCCTGGCCCTGCTTCCAGCCCACTGCTGCCCAGGATGTCTGTCTTGACCTGGACCAATTCAGGGCCACGCTCTGGGTCTGTTGTCCTCATGTCTGTTCTCCCCAGCAACAGCCGCCAATGGCCCCTTCTATCTGGCATTTTCATATTCCTTTACCTTGGATCAACCTGATCTAGTGGATGTAGTTAGACATCATGGATCAACCTCATCATGGATTAACCTGATCTAGTGGATGTAGTTAGACATCATGGATCAAGCTCATAATGGAATAACCTGATCTAGTGGATGTAGTTGGACATCATGGATCAACCTGATCTAGTGGATATAGTTAGACATCATGGATTAACCTAATCTAGTGGATGTAGTTAGACATCATGGATCAACCTCATCATGGATTAACCTGCTCTAGTGGATGTAGTTAGACATCATGGATCAACCTCATAATGGATTAACCTGATCTAGTGGATGTAGTTGGACATCATGGATCAACCTGATCTAGTGGATGTAGTTATACATCATAGATCAACCTGATCTAGTGGATATAGTTTGACATCATGGATCAACCTGATCTAGGAACTACAGTTTGACATCATGGATCAACCTGATTCAGGACATGCAGTGCACTTACTGACTTAATATACACCCATGACCATTGAGTCACGTTCCCTGCACAAGTCGTTTAGTGAATTGTTGTCATTTTTGTGTGTGTGTGTTTTATGTGTGTGAGGGTTATGTGAGAAATGCCCTGGAATAACAACCTCCATTATTTGGAACCGCAACCTGGTTGACCCCCCCCTTCCTTCCCAGCTCTTCCGTGAGCTCAGACCACAGCAGCATAGCTAGTGGCACCGTATCACACCCCAGCTCAGCTCCAGCTCCTGGTGGCAGAGAACATTGGGGGCGTTGCCGTGGAGACAGGGTCTCCACAGTGTGTCGCCATGGAGCCGTGGCCAGGCAGTGTTACAGGTTGTTCTGCAGTAAACAATGACTCCGTTGTGTGTGCTGCACAGGAATGCTGTAACGTCTGGGAATATTCCAGGCCAGGAGAGACCCACTGCCCAGCCGAGGGCTGTGTGTAACCCTGCCTCTAGAGCACACCCACCCAAGCATTTCTCCTAATCCGCTGTGAAAGAGGTCCTGTAATGAAGTTGATTTTAAACAATTTATGAACAAGGCAAAGGGGAGTGTGAGGCTGGCTGTGTGTCTGTTAAAGGGAGAGGAAGGCCAGTAGGGTAAGTTAGAGGCCAGTATCAAGTAAAGGAAAAGTACCCCAAGTGTACATCTACCCCCCCCCCCCCCCCCCCCCCCCCCCCCCCCCCCCCCCCCCCCCCCCCCCCCCCCCCCCCCCCCCCCCCCCCCCCCCCCCTTCTCCCCCCATCCAACGGTAGGCTGTCCTTAGGGCCGGTGTAACGGAGCTGGTCCAGGCAGCCCTGGTTACGTGTGTGAGGGATGAGCTTGGCTCCTGTGGTCCTGGAAGCTTCACAGCTGTGGCGCTCTTCTACATATATGGGGCAGCTGCAGGCCCAGCTGTCGCGCGGTGTGAATCACACGACAGCAGCGCTGGAAATAGAGACCAGGTCCAGTAATCCTAGCACCGTGCCGGCTTCACGTTACCCCTGCCCTCCGAGTCCTCCGTGCCACTCACCACAGCGCCAAGCAGCATGCCCGCACACACACACACACACACACACACACTCTGCCCACCCACACGTTCACAAACACACTTGGGTTTTGTTCCATATGCAGCCATGTCTGTCCATCTGTGCTGCCTACCTCCTCTCTCAGGTTCTGGGTACCTTCAGGTCCATATTTCATTCTGTTAGGCTGGCCCTTACCTAGGAATCTATTCCTGGTCTATGTCACCCCATATGACCTTATGGTGTTTTAACGAACAGACTGTTCTCTGTTGCTCGAGTTCACCTACAACATATTTCTGGGGCAGTTGCCACAACTACATATCCCAAGGGCCCGGTATTGTGAATCAAAGGCTGTGCTGACATTCGACGGATCACAAAACGTGAACATGTCGTCCTCCCTGGTTCGTCCGAACCCACACCTCTGTGACCCAGGGCTTGGGTTTGGTAGTGTTTGGTAGGGGGTCCTCTGCTGCCACTGGCTGGCCAGGCGTTTTCCTCCTCCAGGCCCAGTTCGAGCCCCCAGGCGCTGCCTCTCCGGTGGTGGTGGTGTGTGTGCTCTGCGTCCTGCAGACCTCTGGTGATTAAATATGCAGGGCTCCAGGGGAAACTCTACCCCTGCTACTAATGTGAGCTGCAAGTCAGTGTTGGCTGTGGCTGCACAGAAAGCCCAGACCAAAGGGAGGGGGGGTGGTAAAGTTTTAAGAGCCGTTGCCCTCACTACTAATTTCGAAACCCTAACCCATAGCAGGGCTTCTGGGATCCAAACCGACAATACAACGTGTTTATGCCTCCAGTGACGCGTTGTGGACCTGGAGAGGCTAGTCCTCCAGTGGTCCTCAGACCCCATGTAGACCTGGAGAGGCTAGTCCTCCCGTGGTCCTCAGACCCCATGTAGACCTGAAGAGGCTAGTCCGCTAGTCCTCCCGTGGTCCTCAGACCCCATGTAGACCTTGGAGAGGCTAGTCCGCTAGTCCTCCAGTGGTCCTCAGACCCCATGTAGACCTGGAGAGGCTAGTCCTCCAGTGGTCCTCAGACCCCATGTAGACCTGGAGAGGCTAGTCCGCTAGTCCTCCAGTGGTCCTCAGACCCCATGTCTCCCTGTATGGGGCCCCGTTCACCCCTCCTTCATGGTGCCATGGAGGACTGAGCTGTGGTCACCCTGTGTCCAGGTGCTGGAGGACAATGACTACGGCCGGGCGGTAGACTGGTGGGGTCTGGGCGTGGTCATGTACGAGATGATGTGCGGCCGGCTGCCCTTCTACAACCAGGACCACGAGAAGCTGTTCGAGCTCATCCTCATGGAGGACATCCGTTTCCCGCGCACCCTGGGCCCCGACGGACGCTCCCTGCTCTCCGGGCTGCTCAAGAAGGACCCCAAGCAGCGGTGTGTGGGGGCCTCTTGCCTGCGTTAGGGGTTGTCGGGCTGGATTCTGTCCGTATTCACTCTGCGTTGCCTTCCCTGTCTTCCAGGTTAGGTGGTGGCCAGGAGGATGCTAAAGAGATCATGCAGCACAAATTTTTTGCTGGGATCGAATGGCAAGATGTCTATGAAAAGAAGGTGAATTAGTGTTTCTCTCCCGTTACTACAGGAGACAACCAACGGAACCCAGGGATTTCATTAGGATCAAAGTCTACACCAGGATTGTAAAAACATAGGGCTTGATCAAATACATCCAAGGGATGACTTGACTAATAAAAGAAATATGATCTCAATTGACATCGAAATGACCAAAACGAAATCGTAACCATGTTAAAATGATAATGGAACTGTATTTATGCAGTCTTCTTACTCTGTAAATTTTTTAACAATCACTAAAATTAAAGATAATGTTCAGGGAGCATTGACAACTCCTAAAAGTATGCATAGAGGACTATTTTTGGCATATTCTGACATGGAGGTCAAAAGGATGTAACACATTTTAAATGGTGAAGCCCAAATGTGTCTGGCAGTGCGAAACGGGTTTGACCCTTTTGGTTTCTCCTGTGACTGACAGAACAGATGCACTAATGTGTTTATGGTTTACACTCATCCCACACAGCTGATGCCGCCCTTCAAGCCCCTGGCTACCTCAGAAACGGACACACGGTATTTTGATGAAGAGTTCACAGCACAGACCATCACTATTACGCCGCCAGGACAAGGTACTAACTCACTGTGACTTTGCAACACACACACACACACGCACACCACTCACAGAGCAGAATTACAAGCCTATGTAGACAGTCATAGGTGTGTTCTCGAATGGATCGTTGGACCTGCATCCTACTGTATTTAGAATTGATGGTCACACTCTGTAAGACTCTGCAAAGATAAGTGGTTGTAAATGTTAATACTGTGTGGAGAAAATGATAACCACCAACTCCGTTTGAGAATCTCACAAATTCACCTGATCTCCACTTCAAAGATTCCCTGAAAACGTGACCTTTTGTTGAACTTTAAATGATTACATGATGGCAGCAAAGGTTAATGTATATTTTCAGGGTGGAATCCTCTTGAGATAATGTAGTGAACGCCCTGTGCCCTGTAAATGCATTCCTATTTTGGTGTTTCTCACAGGTTGCTCAATGCTTAGTGCCAGTAAGGATGTTTCGATGCTTCTTTAATTCCTCTGGGGGGATGTGCCCTCTCCTGGACCGTGTTTATAACACTGTTATGTTCACGGTGTCCCTCACATGCTGGTGCTAGAGCACTTTATGCCTAACACTGCCCTTTTTTGATATTTTGTAATCAAGAGGTTTACAATTCCCTGTCAATATTTGACCAAATCCTTGAAACTCTCCGGGGATGACCCCGATTAGAAAGAGAGTAGCATGGTATACTGTTGTATCCGTGTGTGAATATCATTGACACACGTCTCCAGTAAAACAAAAAATGGTATAATCAACATTACTCAAGCAGGTTGGATGGCGAATCAGACAGACGGTTGGAAGTAATCGTCTACCGTTAAAGCGTATGTCAGTGCTAATTATGTGACAAGATCTTACTCTAACAGGGTTTTCTCCTTATTCTATGACCCAGATGACCACATGGAATCGTTTGATAGTGAACGGAGACCCCATTTTCCACAGTTCTCCTACTCTGCGAGTGGGACAGCCTAAACCAACCCCCCCCGCCCTGGGCCCTCCCTCTTCCCTCACCCCACCAGACTGCACATCCAACCGTACCGCGGCCTTCACTCCATCCTTTCTCTACGTCATCAATGTTTCAGATGGTGTTCTTAAACAGACATCTGCGGGTCCGGTAATCATGTGGGAAAATATTTCCTACTACAACAATGAAAAACAACTGGTTGTTTCTATGGCTTTTGAAAACTCTTCTACTGCTGAGAGAAATAACACTACTGTGCGTTTTACTTCTTGCCTTGATGTGTAAAGGTCAGACAAACTAGATACATTTAGTTCAAGTAAATCCACAGTATAGGAAAGAGGTCATGCAGCTACGTGCTATTTATCTTTCCAATTCTATGGCTACACTTTTTAACTTTTGTTTCCAATGTGTCTGTCATACATGTCACATATTATTCCCAAGGTTAACATATGCCCTGAAATTTGATTGCCATATAAATGGATTCCTCAGGATTTGTAATTAAAAATGTCTTTTAAATTTTTGGTGGGGGTTTAAGACAAATATTATTGACCAACAGCAATAACAATTACTTGGTGTAGTGGTAGATTAGTCTTCTTATAAATGGATGTACATACAATCAAATTACAGCTCAAAGTCTGCACTTCAACCTAGATGTCATTGTTCAATTTCAAATGCAATGTTCTGCAGTACAGAGCCAATACAACTAAACTTGTGTCATTGTCCAAATAATAATAGACTGGACTGTATGTTACAAACACAAAAATGTGTTCCCTGTGAACAGGTCAGTCAGGTACTGATTTCTTGCCCTATTAGGGAAGTCTCTTATCTCTGTTATTTTCCTGTTCTCTTCTACAGTATTGGGTGTTTTACCCCCCCAGTGCACTTATTGCAACCTCAATGAGGTCACATAGACAAACTGGGTTGTGATGGCTCTCTATAGGTAAAGGTGGGTTGTTATTTATAGATAACCAGCAATGGAAGTAGGTTTTTCTGCCAACGCTATGCACTTCCCTACACCAACACGTGTATGTACACTTATTTGTACTTCGTTACCCTGCTGCCGGATTGAACTTAATCAGCATCTCGCTAACCATCTATTCTGAAAGGTATGACCTATGAAAAGCTTGTTTGTGTAATAAATTAACCCGAATCAGATTTCTGTCGATTTAACTGAGACTCAAGGTAATGCTTTTTTGGGGGAAAGCACGGTTCTCAGAAGTGTTTCCAGAAAACAGCGGCGTTTTTCAGATGACTGATAATCACTATACAAAGGTTTATCATATGTAATTGAATGTAAGGATTTCTTTTAATTATTATTATTTTTTGTCACCTTTCGGTTTCTCCAAATATTTTTCCATTTTGAGATCTGATGGTTGCTTATTCCCCTGCACCTCACCCTTTACTGTTATCCTCTGGAAATATGAATGTGCATTTTATACCTTTTTTATCTTTTACTTTTTTTGTACATCCCCTTCCATATTCCTGAGACTGAGGACACCAGCTTTAGTAAACAAATAATATAAACTTTGTACACACTGTTTATACTGTTTTTGTTTTCTTTCAAATTGTTTAAATAAAATGGTCTTAACTAAAATGTGCCGGCATTTTTCTGTTTGTTATTCGGCCATCCTTACAGAACTCACACAAGGTGCAGGACAAGCTAGACTTGACCGTTCTTCGGATTGGAGTTAGAAAAGTGTACTGATAGGTTGGAGTTGGCCTTGGCCCTCTTTCTGTACTTCTACAGGACTGCTTTGAGTTTGCTGTCTGGCTTTAGCTGCAGCTGTTCAGAGCTGAAGGGGAAGCTACCCTGGGCCAGACCCAGATGGTACCGTCTCTGGAGCAGATGTTGACAGCCAAGGCTCTCCGTCAGTCTGTGGCCAGCGGCGCTGCTCCTCACCACAGGATCACCGTTGTGCCCAGCGTGGGGCTCACCTGACAATCGCTCCTCACCTGGGTCCAGCTGCACTACCAGCCATGCTTGGGGGATGTGTTGTCAGTAACATACCCCAGCTTCATTCGCTTATCCCCTTGTCCAAGAATTTCCACTCTTAACCTCTTATGATTGAAAACCTTCTATGCCTCATTTTTTTATCGCTGACATCTACATCTCCGTCTCCGTCCATGCTACAGGGAAAACTACTTTGATGTTGTCAGAAGCCATTTACAGATCGGAGGGCTGTGAGGAAAGGACTTTGGATGTGCTTCTCCTCACCTCACACTCGTGACTGCCAATTACCCAACTACAAATGTAGCAGCCTGAAAGGCCAGAATATAGGAGGTTGTGTTGAGATAAACTGGTATGATGGGTTTCTTTGTTGTGGCTCCTAATGTGAGGAAAACAAAAGGCAATTGCCATGAGGGACCGGTGCTATCTGAGTGAAAACTGTTTTAAGGAAGGACAGTGTAACACCGGTAGGAAGGTCGTTGGGCTGATATGTTGTGTCTACTTGAGATGGTCTGGCACCAGATGTGTTTAAACCAATGCTACAACTGTTATGTCATGTAGTCAGGCCTATCGATAGTGGCACCTGCCTTAATAGTTGGCCATGGAAAACGAATAGCAGTGACCTGTTCACAATATTTGAAACTAAGTTATTGCTGGTGTTTGGTTGCCATTCGATTTTTACTATGAAACCGTGTTTCAAGCTATGGTTGATTGAGTAGAGAACGATGAGAAGAAAGTGGAGAAATTGTACTGGTAGGCAGGAATCAAACATATTGCAGCCGTATGTGTGTATTGGAGGCAGCTGCTAAACCGCTAGATCACCCTAGGCTCCAGCAACTGGAATGTCGACATGTTTTACTCTGTGGTAGAGCACCATCTAGCGGAGAATAATAGAACATATTTCACAGCTTATATTCATTAGGCTTTACAACCACCATCGTCCACTGACCAAACTAGGCTTCTGTTGGAAAGGCAAAACGGTAGTTGCAGGCAGGGAGAGAAGAAAAGGAAAGGTGTAAATTCAAATAACAAAGGGCAGATAAGAAAACCATGTCTGGTTCTGCATTCAAGGGCAAAATTATCAGAACTGGTATCATTAGTACAGACACCTGGGAAGACGAATACAGGAGACTCGGTAGTCAAATTTGTTCCAAAATCCAAACATCTTATAAACAGCAAAAAGGTGTTCCCATTCAATTGTGTCAAATGCCTTTTCTGCATCTAGAGAGATTACCAATTATATTTACTCCAAACAATTCTCTACATCAAATAATATTGAACAACGTCCAGGTGTTAAAAAGGAGTGTCTACCCTTTATAAAGTCAGTTTGCTCCTCTAATATGATTCCAGGCAGGACCTCCTCCAGATCCTATTGAGGGGAACTCAGACGCATATAGGGATAAATAGAAAGATTTGAAAGAGTCTTTCATCCCGTTGGAGTTTGAAATTAAACCACAATAAGAAATATTCATTTGGGGAATTGAACAAGAAGCAGACCTGCATTTTAATTGGTGTGCCAGCTGATGACCTGTCACCATGCTCATCTGTAGAGGTTATACAGCTCTGGATGTGGCATTAGGGAGTATTGGTGATCTAGTTGAAGGATGCCTTCAGAAAGTGATTGTCCTTTCTAGCTTTCAAAAACAAAATCCACACCTGTCTGCAACCAGGGCCTGCTCCAGGCATAAGCAACATTAGCGGTTGCTAAGGTTCCCTCAACCACTAGGGGGCCTCCGACTGCTATCAAATTTATCTTAGGGCCCCCAAAAGGCTACAGCCGGCACTGATTGTATTATAGTGAAAACAACAGCCTCAGGTATTTTCAAAAGAATACTGTCTCCATTTGGGGGAGTTTCTGTCAAGTTTACTTAAAGTTTATTGTAAAGGGTTCATGAAATACATATTCACAAAAACTGGTTTGCAAAAGTTTAACTTATTTACTCTGAGATGAGATGATTAAATTACTAGTAAAAAAAAATATATATACATATATCCCATAGTTGTTTTACACTATTCCCAAATATGTAGATAATCTGTTACTAGATTTTGTGAGGTCCTTTTATGGAGGTGCCTGATCATTCGATTGGAAAATACAGAAATTTGGGGGTTTAATTATCTTGCCCGTGCGGTTGGACAGGCGTGAATTAGGATATGCTTCTTTTGAAACCTCGACTCAATTCCGATTTTATGAGTGAACACAAGTTAACTAAAATCCAAACGCCTGAATTTAGCAACATGAAATCTACTTTTGAGTTACAATACACGCAATATACATGACCTTGCACTCAATAATTTAACTCAAATTGCGCACAATGTATCACGAGCACTGCTAGCGTCAAGGCAACTATTCATAAAAATAAAAACTGAGGGAAAAGCGGCAAATTGGTTCGATTCATTGCCAGTAGATAACTTGCTTGTCTACGATTCAAATAATCTGCATCGTTGACAACTGTTGTTGAGCGGATTATTATTTCATTTCAGAAGGGCGCTCCACCCTCCCCCCGATTTGGCCGATGCTTTGAGGGGATTTATCTCGGTCTACCCCGGGCTTGTTTAACAGAATTGCCTCACTCATCTGGAGGAAGTCGATCCTGGTGCGTGGTGGTGGAAGTGGAATATGACATGACAGTGTTTGTCAGTTTGTGAAATGTGTTGAAGTGAGGGTGTGTTGCTGCTTACCTGGACTACCATTAGTGCTTCTTGGGGAAACAGATCCAAGTTCTATATCTGGATTCATTGCGTTAACACTGGCTACTATTTTGAAAAAAGCGGAGTCTGGGTTAAAGGTATGCTTATAAAATCGCCAACCTGTTTTTGTCTTTCGGTAAAACCTTTCCTATTTCCTGTATGTTGTTTGTTAGGTCTTCGTCTAAAACAGGTAGCCTTACTAGAGCCATACACCAACGTTAAACATTTTAAATGTCATTTTGATATAAAGACAAGGTTAGATGGCTAACTTGTTTAACGTTAACTAGGTTGCTTGTCAAAAGTGTACTACAATGTCAGTCTTCTAAAATGTCCAGCCGTAGATCATAACATCGACTACGAACTGTCAGCGTTAGCCAATGTTGCAACAAGACGTCGCTACTTGCTTTATAATTTAACCCTCGGTAACATTTTCTATTGACATTAAGGTTTTTGAATAGTAGTTTTCCACCTTGTTTAGCTTGTTCGACAAGTGAGCTAGATATGATTTGCATGCAACAATGTTCCAGAGAACGTTATGGGAAGCAAAGTCAAAAGATTTCAGATGAACAACTATTAGGTCATCTGCTGCTATCGATACACGCTGTTAAAAGTACTATTCTAGTTGTATCAAACTGTTATGTGCCTTAATGTCCCCATCTTTACGAATGTCCTTGACTGAATGGCAGTTTATTGTTTTGTTTAACTATTAGGATACCCATCAGCGATTGAACATGTAGTACAGACATTTACTTCTTATTCCTTTCCATGGGACTGTATTGAAGGAATACGTGCAGTTTCAGTCATGTGTGTACATGACTATTACTTTAACATTACCAGACATGCCTAAAAGATATCTGACTCGGTTGTCAAAGCAAATCATCAAAGTTAAGTTGACTGAGTTGTTTGTTGTCCAATTATTGATCTAATCTAAGTTAAAAGTTGATTCCTCTGATTAGCCGAGTTGTGCTGACACCTTTAAACTCCATTTAGATCCGAGGCGTTGTATACTACAACCGATGAGATTGTGTCGATAACAATCCAGCGTTCTGTGCGATACCTAATATAACTTCTTATCGTCACTCTCAGGATGCCAAGAAGGCTTTAAGTCGGGGCTCCAAGATGAGTGTGACGTCGTGGTTCCTGGTCAGCAGCTCAGGCACGCGACACCGTTTGCCACCAGAGATGATTTTTGTGGGCCGTGAGGAGTGTGAGCTTATGCTGCAGGTGTGTATGGCATCGACATCGCCCTCTGTTTACTGACCAAACACGTGAATCCCACGTGACTCATAGCCAACCGCCTGGCCATCCACCCACTTGCGAAATGAAGTATCTTATCTCGGAGCCCATGTTACGAGCCCTGACGTAAGGCCAACAGGGTAGATTTATGTTCACGATATCTGTGGTATTAGACCAATAGGCTCTGTGGAAGTGTTTGTGTTAGAGGTGTTTCAACGGTCCTGCAGGTAGAATTGCCTAAAGGGAATCTTTTGATAAAGCGAAAATACAAATGGTACATTCCTCCCTGCCGTCTGGTTCTCCATGTAAGCTATTAACTCTTTAGAATCTTTTAGAAGTTGGGCTCTGGACATGGATGAATGGGCTCAGGGGAATGATCACCCTTAAATTATCAGCCTTAAAACTAGTTGACAAACTTTCCTGTGTCTGTGGTCTACTGAAATTGCCCACTACATCAGATTGCAGAATTTAAAAGAACCCTGGCATCACTGGTTAAGCAAAACCTCAGCCTCTCCCTTTGGAAAGTATGCTTATTTATAAACCCTCTCCCTGTCTCTTAGTGTGCAAGCTTTCTGGGCTGAAGTGCTACTACAGCTCAAGAGTATTTTAAAACCCTTCCCTTTTGGAAATGCACATGTCTTTTGTTTTTGTACAATGTCAAATTACAGTTCCTGCATGTACCACAGTTTAGGGACGGTTTATACCTGGAATGTTATGTTTTAAAGGGAAGAGAAAAAGGAAATGTTTAGAAGCACTGACTCTCCTCTGTGTTTACATGCTACAGTATATTCTACAAGCCAGACAAGTAGGCCATGAAGTCCTTTTTCAAATGGAGCAACTGTATTAGCACTGCACAAGGCTGTGGTGTGCTAGAGGTTGTGTTTGTCTCAGATAAAATAGACGGACATTCGCCAGGGAATGTAGGGTACTGTTAAGATTGAGCCGAGTGTTACGTTGATTATGAATGAATGCATATATGTAAAGCCTCCAGTAATGTGTTGATAAGGGCATATTACCTGTGCTATGACTGAAAGTATATATATATATTTTTTTTTGTTTATGTTGTTGGGCATAGTATTCTGCACAAGCATAGTTCTAGAGTCTCTCAATCCTACGAGTCTCCAGCAGGACTCATGCTCTGACCCAATCGGGAAGTCATCTTCAATTGGCTATTGTACATTTAATGTGGAATAGTTATGAAACAGTTGTATAATGTGGTGAACCTTTCATTCAGAACATTAGAAGTTACTTTGTGGTGTGGTACTCACTGGACCAAAATCTCAGAGTAGTGTGTGATTGTTGCTCTCTGCTGGTGTTTTGAATAGATGTAGGTATATTATTGGTTATATGGTCTATAATGCCATATGAAGTATGTTTTTCAATACACAAAAAAAACTCTTCACAACACCCATGTCCACTTCATAACACCTACAGATAAAACTCTATAGTCTTAAAGCTGGGATTGTAAATTCATACATTCATTTGTTCTATTTTATAAAAGCCTTTTGTCGTACCTCATCAAAACCGAAATTATCAGATTATTTTATAAAACATTCCTCAATACATACTCATACAACAACCTCATAATTTCTGATGTGTAAGTGTTCTGAAACTACACTTTTTCTGAAGTTATTTCATGGATATTGTCTGATATTACAGTTCAGTAGTTTTCCATAGCTCCTTTAACACAACCACATTGGTAATGGGCAACTGCCTTCCTCGGGAACAGAAGGACTGATTGTGTCACCTTTGCAGTTCTGGGATTTGTCCTAATCAACCTGTTGTTTTATGGTCAACTGCTAGGACACCGGCTGCTCCACAATACGCTGGTAACAGTGTAAACTCCACAAACGAGTTGGTGTGGGCAGTTGTCCTGTGTTACATAGTGACGTGGAGTAGATAATGAGTAGTTCAGCCTGCCTTAATTACTCTGTTTTTGTTTAGCCTGGCTTGTTTCGCCTGTTAATGAGCCGAGCTACAGCGGGGCTGTCTGTCTCTGGCTGCAGCTCTGCTGGCTGGTGGCTTCTGGAGGACAAAGATGATCGGTGGAGTTGATGTGTGAAGTGGCCTCTGCCTGTTCTGTGTGAATATGTGCTTGTCTTCTACCATTGGCCATAAGCGAAATGACTTCTTGAAGGAATGTGATCTTGGTTAGCCCAAAACTACATCTTGTGTAATTGGTTAGACGGTTTATGAAGTCATGGGGCCCATTTGGTAGAAATGAAATAAGAAACGGGACTTGGAGCACCGTCCTCTGTTTTGTGACAATTTAAAACAGAAAAATGTTGGGATTTTAGGGTTTGTCTAAAACAGCGAAACGAATGCGGTTTCGTCATGCAAACCGTTATTTCCAGTTAGATCTACGGTATAATTTATTTTTCATAATATTTCCAAAAGAGATTAGCAAGAATGTAAGAACTCAAAGGCCTGTGTGTTCAACTGCCAGCCAATTCTACTGTGAATACTCACAGGCTTCTTTGCTGATATTATGATTCACTGCTTAAATGAACAATCAGCAGTTTAAACAATCATTTGTTATTGGTTTATTTATACACCCATAGACCAGCCACGGAACATTCTTAACGGCAGGTTCCTGCTCAACAATGTAAGAATATAATGGATAAAAAAAGTGACCGGTCTGGCATTTGTTTGTGTGTGTTTGTAGGTCTGATTAATAGTGTACCAGAGCCTCGTACAATGAGACGTTATATAGTCCCCATCTGACTAATCCCCACCACTATTCCTGTAAAAAGCTGAAGGATTGGGCTGGAGAAATGTAGCCTAACAACTAACCTTGTTATCAAAGCATGTATATCCTATTTTCTTCAAGAATCCGTGGGTAGGCATACATGTGTACATGTCAATATAGCAATGGCTGATTTCCCCTTTAATGCCAGTATCTAGTATTATTCCACTTGGGTATCTTAGTCAGTATGAGATGGATGTCTTAATCTTTTCATGTCCTTTGACTATCTCCTCAGGAGCGAGCAACAGGATTGTCCAACTCACGAATGAAGAAAATATTGAAGCTAAATAGTTGGTTTTGAATGCTCTAAATATATTAACAGCAGAACAGACCCCATGGTATATTATGTAGTTCTTGATTAATATTTTGGATAAGTGACGTTAATATATCGCCTACTATGATTTTTTTCTGTGGCTAACACTTCTTAACAAGCATGTTAACCGGTCATTAGTTCCAAAGAGTGGCTCCAATTTGATTGTTTTGTATGGTAATGCCTGGTAAAGTCATTGGCTAGGTGAGTTGGCTAACACACCGTAAGCAGAGGGCTTGGAGCATTTGTTCTACGGTGTCTCTCTGGTTTCCAGTCACGCAGTGTGGACAAGCAGCACGCAGTGGTCAACTACGACCCCGCCACGGACGAGCACATGGTGAAGGACCTGGGCAGCCTGAACGGGGTGAGTGTCTGTCCCCTCCAGGTCTGCTGCGTACAGTTGAATAAAGGATCCATCCAACTACAGCCCTAGTTGGGCCTCTGGAGGGTCCCTCTTAGGGACTACCCGTCCCTAAGAACCTCGCACAAAAGAGCCCTCTCATAGACTGAGACGGTTGAGAGAGCACTTTAGTTTCTGCTGGCCTGCCCCCCCCTCCCCTCCCCCGCAGGTACTAATGCCAACCCAACGCTCTGTTATTCCTGCTAAGTACAGGACCGTAGAGGAAAAGCCAATGCATTGTTTTACTGTGGCGCTTGTCTTGGCATCAGTTAGAAACCCCTACATGCGAACAGAGCACAACAGAATATTAGAGGCGTGTGACGGAAATGTGTCTTGGCTGTTTTTGTTTTCCTAGCTACTATAATTGTAGTTATTTTGTCCACTTACCACTGAAACGTGTATATTGCTGCGTTTCTAGGTTACCCTACAAGCACAGTTAGGCTATTTAATTTCTCTAAGCCGAACCTGATATCCGTTTGCTAAGTTTAATTGCTTGTATAGATTGTAAACGCAGCACCATGCAGGCCTTATGAACCAAAATGTCATGTAGCATTCCCTGGTGTCTGCTGTGTGTCAACCTGCTTTCTTACCACCTGTCCCCTGACTGCTTCCCTCAGCCTACTCAACCTAGATGGCCTTAACATTACTTCCTGATCTCATTAATGCCTTAACGTGCAGGTGGGTTGGCCTGATGATTACTGGGGAAAACGACCATCTGCAAAGCGCCTTTAGCTTTGGATGAACCCAGAGGATGTATATGTATGGGAATGCCAGTGTGACCACTGACTTATCAGTACCTGGTTTTAGTTCAGTGGAATTGAACTGGTCGTGATTGTTGTGAAAACAAATAATTATTGTGTGCATGTTTTTGGAGGCTTTGAAGTTAAACTCACTGAAACGACATTATTTTAACAAACGCATTTCTTTTCACCAGACCTTTGTGAATGATCTGAGAATCCCAGACCAAACTTACATCACACTAAAGCTCTCAGACGTCATCCGCTTCGGATACGATATCCTTTTTATTTGATGATTGTTATGTATCTATTAATGCAAACGTCTGAGTGGTTTCTTGAATTTATTAAACCCTTGTTTATGTTTATCCCAATTTTATGGTTTTGATCTTCTGCTCCTTTAGCGGGTTTAAAGATGTCCTCTAAACATTGTTCTTCCTGCTGTGTTTGTTGTCTTTTGTGTTCCTGCTCTGGCCAGTACCATTCTAATGTGGTCCACCCGCTACCAGGAGTAACTAAATGGGACTTGGGAACCCTTGCTCACTTTTGGTTCCTTCAAAGTGAGGCAGTCTGCTCTGGGTTAATCACTGCACCTTTTGTGGGACGCCCCCAGCCTTTGTCTGTGTTGCGTGACCCTTGAATTGCTGACTGGCCACCAAACCAGTTGTATTACTTATCACACACTAGCAGGTTTCATTAAGCTTTGCTTTTGCACTATGTTGAAAAGCATCTTAAAACATGCATATTCTTTATCACTTGGTGGTTTGTGTGCCCTGCATGCTAGTTTCCTGTCATTCGAGTCGAGGGTGTTCGATTATATTTACCTCTGGACCGAAAAGCTCTTGGACGTGTTAACTGGAAAACATTAATCATGATATTGAGTTTAGGTAATAGGAAGACAAGTTGCTTAAAGGAAAGTTTTACATGTCCCATTCCTCAGATGTGAAAGTTAGATCTCTGGCTAATCATTTTCCTAGATGTCATGGTTCAGTGTAATCCAATTGTCCCTGTAAGAGTATGGCTTCCTTAACTCTGCTTCCACATTCTCATGTGTATATCCTAGAGAGGAGTCAACACAAGGTACCGGAAGAGGCTCTCAAAGTAAGTCAGAACTTACCACATACATGTCATCTGTGAATGTGAGTGACTCTAAAATGGGGACTAGATCCAGTGATTTTAAAGGGATAGTTTGCACCAGAGTCATATTTGGATAAAGTAACACTTTGCGTTGTTCTTGAAGACCTCTGGACTCATTTTTCACAACGAGCCATCATTCACCTCTGTCACAGCCTGGAATTAGCATTTTTATCTGTGTCCAAATTCATTGAAGGAATGTAAGAGTAAACTTGATGTCATCAGTAGCTAGCAAATGCTAAGTGGTTCTTACTTTGTTGTTAAGGGTTTCTCGTTGCAATCGTGGTTGACCGAAAGGAAAGCCAGACAGGCCCTGTGACAGCATAGTAGCCAAAGCATAAAGCCTCTTTCCACCACGGTTTATATGTGGTCTTTTGGGTTTTCTGTTCAACGGTAGTGGCTAGTTTTTAGCAAACGTGACATCTAGTGTTGTGGCAAGCAACTCCACCTGGTGACTCATTGGGTCCGGGCGTGTACCTTCAGCCTCACAGTGGTTGGCATGATGACATCCTGCTCTTTGGTTGTAGCATGAGAAGTACACCAGCCAGCTGCAGATGAGCATGAAGGCCCTGGAGGCCAGGAAACGGGAGAAGGAGAGGCTGCATGCTGAAAGGACCAAAGACCCAACCCGCTCCAGCCAGGAGAAACCTAAGCATAAAGCTCTCCAGTCTACAGGTAAACCCCCCCCCGCCAGGAGACTCCAACTCCGCCCGGTCCAGCCTTGTGGACTTCTACAGCACATGGGACACAGGCTATTCCACGTTATAGGCCAGGCTCATTCATTTTCTCTGCAAGATCTCTGCAAATGCAATCTGAACTTGACGGTTTGTTACATACCGTACATTTTGTACACCAGGTACGACAACTGCTGTCGTGTGTTTGAACCTGACTATTATCAAAAGCCTTTTAGGGGACCTGTCAAGATGCACACACCTCTCCGTACTCCTAGTGTGAGATCAAGCTACCGCATGAGGTAACTAGGTCAAAGTTTAAATCCAGCTGGCTCACGGGAAACGGCCTTTATAGGATGGCTCTCCAGTTGGCAGGATGAATCAAGTGACATTTGGCTTGACTGCTGAGCATGTTGAGCCTAATTTCTGTCTGCCATGGCTCCAGACTGAGGCTCCAGACGTGGGGTGTGTGTGTAGCCTCCTGTCCTACTCTGCCAGTGTTTGATGGATTCATGCTGTTCCTGACTGACCACGGAATGACCGCACAATGTCAGGGTCCCCTGCGGCCACGCCCTGTTGAGTGTCCCGACACTGATGCAGGAAGTAGGACGTGTCTGTTTACCCGGCGGCCTTCCAGGGCGTGGACTCTGAAGTCCCGCCTCTCCGGCAGGCCCGCTGTCTCCTTCAGTGTACAGTAGGAATGGGTGTGGCCAAGTCTGTCCTAAGAGGGTGCAGTCAGGGCTACTTATCACTCCCACCCGTGACATGAACATAAAACTGTGTCGACTGCTTTGTCTTTCTGGTTTACGCTAGTTTGGTGAGAACTCTGAGGGGTTTTGTCATTTCTCGCGTATACTGACATTAACCTTCCAAAGGCTGAGTAGCAGTGAGTAGCACTGCAGTAGCAGTGCCGAGGGACTACACAAGCCTTTTTAGGATGTCATCCGTGCTGTGTGGCTAAAAATGAAACATTTGTTAAGCAGAATGGAATTTGTGACGTTCTCTTCTTCCGCCTTTCTCTATGGATGTCTTGTATGTACTGGGTGTCAGCTCTTTGGAGGTGTATTGTCTTAGTTCATTCAGACATCCTGTCTGGCCGTTTAGTGTCACACAGCCACAAGGCGTGTTGATACTGCTGTTAAACCTCCTCACCGCTATGAGGGTGAGAAGAATATGAAGCATATGTTGGGAATGGATAAAAGCAGTAGTCTGACCGTATACTTTAGACTTAAACTGTTTGTCTCAATGTTAACTGCTGTGGAGAGGTGAGTCACCAAAATCAGCAGGCCAGTGTTGTTGTTTGAAATGCAGCACTTTTTAGTTTTATCGCCTCCCTGTATTGAAGATTAGGATTAGCAGTGTGTTAGGATTACCAGTGTTCAGTCTAATTCCAATACCATGTGGATTATGTATTTTGTATCACGTGTCCTTGTTTTTAACACAAGGCCCTTTCTCCTGTCTTATTCTGAGAGGCCTGGAAATATACGTCCTAGAAAGTTAGGGTTTCAGACATTTTCAGGTTTGCGGGAACTGTGTTGACATTTATTGGAAGGAACTGGTTCTATCACTGTAAACATTTTTAGATCTGGGGATTTCTCTCAAGAGATAATCAGATCATATGTTTCCACAAAACACATTTCACAGTTGTCATATTGCCTAATGTGTAATCAACCATGTGTATAGTGGCCTCCTGTAAGCCAAGGCACTCTGATTTAGATGTCCGGTTTGTCTAACTACCAGGATATGTCTGCTGTAAAGAAAATTGTGACCAGGCTTGTATTGACCACAATTACGGAATGTTTAGACGGAAATATGTACTAAGAATTACAGATCTTGCACTTTGCTGGCTTGGCGGTTCAAGCTAGAAGGCACTAACTTTGGGTTACTGGGCTGCATATCGACTGGCTGACAATACATTCCACTGTGTTTGTAGACCTGAAGCTTTAATCATTATGTGACTAACATATTGAGAGTAACAACTACATTTACCTGTCTGTCTGTCTGTCAGTGACGACTGAGGCCCCGATGTCCAGGCATACCCCTCTGTATGGACAGCCGTCGTGGTGGGGTGAGGATGACCTTGAGCTCCGAGCAGGACAGCGGCCAGATGACGACCGTGCAGGTCTGGAACAAACACCACTCTTCTGTCACTGTACTATCGAGTGATTTGGATCAGGAGGTGCCACTGAAAGAGAATTGGCATGTCATCACTGTTGCTATTCGCCCTTCTGAGTTGAGGGGTTGCGGCTCCTTGTATTTCATTATAGTGGCGAATCGTATGGCCGCACATCCGTGCTCAATGTAATGTATGGAGTGATTGGTTGGTGCGTATCCCTGGGCTCGGTCGTGCCCACTGGAGACAGGGTGCAGAACCCCGCCGGGCCGGGTTAGAACCAGGATATAATCCTTCTGCCTCGTGATGGATTACCCCGTAAACCCGGTGGACGGGGTTGCAGCGGAGGCCTGACTGGGACAGATTACCTCTCAGACGGTCTTTGTTTGAGACTCCAGGTGTTCCATTTTCTTCCCACATCCAGCTGGCCTTGCTGTCTCTGATTGGCTGATGCATTTCTTTGGTGTGTCTGGACGTTCTCGCCGTCTTGTTTGTGGTTTTAGATATAGTACTCGGCACTGGCAGAGGCCAAGTTCTTCTCTGAATGGTACTTGGTGTAGTGCGTTTCAGTTCGTTTAATCCCTGGGACATTACTGATGTCGCTAAGGTCCAATGTGTCTGCTGTATGGTATTGACCTGTAACATATTTCTGGGATGGAAGTTGACCTGCCGTGTTTTTAATGCGTCTGCCCCCGTAGAGGCCGGTAAAGTCTCCTCCTGGCAGGAGGTCATCGGACCACTGTCAGACAGCAAGTCCCGGTCCATCTACTCGTACTGTAAGGAGCCCAGCTACTTCGAGATCCCCACCAAGGAGTCCCAGCCGCAGGTGCTCAATGAGGATCCCACTAAGGACACTGACCCCAGCGAGGTCCCTGCCCCCCCCATCTCCAGCACCCTGACCCCCACCCCCGCTGTGGTGCAGAGCCACGCCTGCTTCACCATCGAGTTTGATGAGGAGGAACATGGCAAGATGAAGATCAAGGACCATGTCACCAAGTTCTCCTTCCGCCAGCAACGCAAGCTCCCCGGCAAGGAGGCGGCAAAGGCACCCACTGAGGTGATGTCAGCCAAGAGCAAGGTGGCTGATTGGCTGGTCCACAGCGACGTGAACAGGAGGAGGTCTCTGACCGAGGACATGTACAGTGACCTGTCCAAGCACAGCAGCACATCCGCCTGTGAGGAACTCTCTTGCTATCTAAAATGTGTGCTATCCTCTGCTATTGTCTGACCCTGAGCACTAACGTGTTTCTGTCACCAGGCCGCCACCATGAGGATGACAGCGACTCTGAGGATCCTGTTGTAAATGGGAGGCATGTTTTACAGTCCAAGCCAACGACGGGGCCTCACACATCATCCCTACCCGCCGAGCTCTCCCAACCTAGAACCTTCACCCCGCCTGACCCCTCGGAGCCCCTGTCCAGCTCCCCTCCAGAGTCTCGCTCCCCAGTCCAGAGTCCTGCTCAGAGCCAGGGCAAAGCAGACCTTAAGCAGGCTTTCGTCATTGAGTTTTTTGATGACAATCCACACCGGATCCGTACGCAGTCCTTCAACACCGTACCGCCTGACAGCCCGAACGTTAACCACAAGCTGGAGCGGAGAACGGGCCCAGGCACCCCCACTCAGCAGTACACCGTTCCCCTGAAGGGTTCTGCTTCCACAGGCCCGCAGAAGGCCGGCTCCCTGAGGAGGGAGAAGACCGAGGATAGGATCAGTTCGGGCTTCCCCTCCCGCTCTGCCTCCATAACTCCCAGACCGTTTCGAAGTGTTGGCCGCAGGTCCAAACTGGCCCAGGACTTCAAGGCCGAGTTCCTGAGAGAGTCGAGACAGTCCGCACAGAGCATGACCACCACCTGGGAGAGGTCTTCCTCTGTGTCTCCAACGCCCAGCCCACCTCCCACAATAGTGGCAGCTGTGCCCCAGCAGACTTCCCCGAGCCCCGCTCCGCCCCCTGTCCCATGCTCGACTCAGACCCCGTCTCCTGTCCACCAACCTGTGGCCCAGAAAGCCCCTGCGGTGCCGATTGCCCTGGCCCCATACGAGCCCCCGCCCACCGCGGAGGTCGGAACCCCAAGAGGCCCGGGGAATGAGGAGGACGACACCTTGAGCGAAGCGGGCACTTACACAATTGAGACGGAGGTCCAGGATAAAGAGGTGGAGGAGGCGCGTAGCAAAATCAACCAGGCAAGTTCTTAGTGCTTCACCTTCACAAAACTGCCCTGTCAAGTATCCAATAGTCATACCTGTGTAACAAATCCCCGGTTAGTGGCGCACAGGAGTGGGAACGGACGTGGCCGTATCCAGCCCTGCCGAGACAGCATTTCCTCTCAGACATGACGCTTTGTTCCTGACAGGTGTTTGGTGTTGAGGGCCCCGAGGAGCCCAGCCAGACCACTACTGCAGCATATAACCCTATTCAGGCTCAGGACAGGGAGGAGCATAGACAGAGTAGCTCTGTGGAGCTAAGGCCAGCTCCAGGCCAGGGGCAGAGTCTGGTGCAGGTAATCCCCCAGCTGGGCTCCGTGTGGTCACGTTGTCGCTAACCCCACAGCTAATGCAACCAATGGATAAGTCAAGCGGTCGTCTGCTGGGCTGTTAAGCTTTGGGATGCACAAACACATTTTGATCTCTTGATTTGTCACGGTTTCTCCTCACCTACCTGTCAGATCTTTGTCTTTTACTCTGGGTGGTTTGGTGTTTAATCTTTTATTTTCTACTGACTTTTGGTTTGACCAACACTTGATTTCTTCGGGTGGGTGAAATCTAAGTAGTGCAAAAGGGTGTCTGGTGGTTGAGGTGTTTAATTTTATCCCTTGGTGGACCTGAAGTTAAAGCATTTACTGTGTATATCAACTGATTCTGATGGCATGAACTGGTTTAAAATGAACACATCTATTTGATATAGTCTGATTCAGTTTTGATCAGATTTTTTTATTTCAACATTTTCTTTATTTCATTGAATTCACTCGACTATACCTTATAGATTTTTTTCTAACTTTAAGACAATGAAAAAAACAGATCACTGGACACCTTTTGAGGTCTAGGAAGAAAACAAATGTGTTTCTACTGTCTCCGACATGTTGAATCTTTAATCGATTAATCGTTATCAGATTGAAATGATTTGCCCAGCCCTACTACATCTGTACGTTTGTCTGTTCGCCTAAAATATTTTTCAATGATCTAATGTTATTTGTCCTCCCATTGTGAGGATGGCTGCTGGTTAGAGATTTGAATCACTAGTGTGGTCTTCCCTGCAGGTGCCTGGAGGATCTAAGTGGGTTTCTCGCTGGGCCAGCCTGGCAGACAGCTACACAGACTCGTCCCCTACCTCACACCTCTATAACATCCCACAGATGGAGCAGTCTGACGGTAAGCCTGCAGATAGGATGTCATTCCTGTGTAAATTCCTATGTAGGATGCATCACCCTCAATAAAAAATGTATTCTCCTGCGCCCATTTAGTCAGTGGGAGGATGGTCCATCTGGACAAGCTCAGTCGGAACGTCAACGGTGCGGACCTGGGTTCCAGAACACGACGGATTCTGCCTCAGGCGCCGTCAACGGAGAAGAAAGATGCTTCCGCCCCCACCAATCCTATCCGTCAGGACAGTTACTCTGCCTGTGATGTCAGAGAGAGGAGTTCCAGAGCGCCGCATCCACAGGAGGACCACCTCAACCTGGCTGTCCAGCATGATCTGGACCCGGACAGTCTGAGTGAGTCAGACGATGGCTCCATTGTGGGGCTGAGGACGACTCCCACAGCGGAGAGAACCGACGACAATTCAACCTTCAGCAGGGAAGATGAGAGGCCCAGTTCTGCAGCCAAATCGACATCATTTTACATCGGCTCTGAGGAGTCCGTTTCCAAACTGGGACGGACATCCAGTCCCAATACACCCAAAGCTGAGAGAAAACAACCTCCACTCTCCAAGACGCCACAGTTCTCCACAGCCACCCTCACCAAACAATGGGGTGGACCCGAATCACAGAAGGCAGTCAAGCCCAACTCCTCTGCTCCCAACCTGGAATACCAGCTCAAAGTTAGCCCTCAGCCCAAGGAGCTCCCCGTGTCTCTGGTCCGGCAGGAGAGCTATACTAAGGACCGTCCCAGTGGGGCTGCCCTGGTCACCAAACTCCCCCACATCTCAAGCCAGCCTCTCATGAGTTACCCAGACCCGACTGAGGACTTCCAGGCTGTTGACGGCCACGACACCCACTCCTACCTCAGGGAGACTGCGGACGCCCTGTCCGCCCTGGAGGCCAAGATCCAGGCCCGGCCTCCTGATGACGCTGGCTTACCCATCAACGACTCCGTGTCAGGCGATTCCGACATGGACTCTGCCAGCACCGCCAGCCAGCGCAGCAATCGGGTGGCTCCCGCGACCGGCTGTAAGAAGTCCTCCGTTACCAGTGGCCTTCAGAGGGAGAGGTCCTCCGCCAGCTCCTGCACCCTGGAGCCCAGTCTCCAGCCTCCAGCTCGCTGTCCCCCGTCAGAGAAGCAGCGGTTCCCGGGTTCAGGCAGTAACAGTGAGCTCAGCAGGAGGCTGGGTATAAGGCGCTCTGTTGGTAAAGCCGTCTCCGTGGACCTTGGTGACGACCTCCAGAGTTCTTGCTCACCCAACTGGCCCGACACCACCTCCTTAGACCAGGAGCGCTCCCGGCCCACTGCAAACCAGAAGAATACGGTGCCTAAGGAGGATCCCGCCAAGTCTTCCCAAGTGGCCCAGGCCCTGAGCCGCTCCAACAGCATGTCTGCCCCTCGCCCCACCAGGGCCTCCATGCTCCGCCGGGCACGCCTCGGAGACGCGTCCGACAGCGAGGCCCCGGAGACGGACAGGACCTCCCAGAACTCCCAGGAGGCCGTTGGGACCACTAGGGCCGGCCAGGACGGCAAGAAGCAGCTGTCCAGGCTAGACATGCTGGCTCTGCCCCGGAAGAGGACCAGCTCCTTCACCACCCCCAGTGATACGGAGTCCCCCACCCCCAGGACGGGCTTCTCCAACCGTAGCACAGAGTCCAGCGGTGGCTCCGGTCGTAAGGCCTCCGTGGCCGTGCCGATCTCCAAGCCTGCGCTGGGCAGAGATCCCACCAAGCCCATCACCCGAGTCCACTCCAGCAGTCTGAAATATACCAGCAGCACAGCCAGTGAGTAACTTCCCCACACATCAGTCCGTCTCCCTGTTACGTTACAACTGTATGGTAACGCTGTGTTCTTCTTGGAAAACCGTCTCAGACCGTCTTAAAATATGAAAGAAATATGTGTTGCGTTAGATCGCTGTTTAGTCTCCGAGGGGACCATTCTGGATGCATTGGTTTGAAATTAATAATTCTGTAAACTAACGTTACGACAGTGCTAGCCTGTTGCTCTTTTGGAGATGTATTTTCTCAATCATGGTTTAAAGGATATTAAGGGCCTCACTAACCACATTCATACTTTATTGCCATTATAATCTCTTCAATAATTTCCTCTGGTATACCTGCGGTGAATGGGGGTGCCATTTGATTTGCAACGTCTTCTCACAATGATTATGTCACATATTAAGTCACAAGATCATTACTGTCTAGAAAAATGTTGTGAGAATATTATGAGTCAGATGTTATATGTCCATTTGAGTAATCTGTGGTCTAACCATACACGGCTTTCCTACCTTCCACGTTGGGACTTCTGTATAACCAAAATCTTCCTAAACATTTGCAGCAGCCATTACTATTATTGTTGGGTTTTTATAGCTTATTCCAGGATGTTATGTTTTTGTAAGACATTCAGAAATCTGAAGGTTTTGCCTTAAAAACGTCTGGATGAGCCCTACAAAACCCTCCTCTGTGTCTGTGGGTGATGGGATCTGTGGTCCTTTCATGGTCTCTCTGTTTTCTCCTGCCTTCCGTCTCTTCTTTTCAAACCGATTCATGGCTGAAAGGCTCCAGGCGTCGCCAGAAAGGTTCTGACTACGCCTCCACCTCGGAGGAGGAGTATGACTCTGGTAACCAGAGTGCCCCTAAACACAAACGCTCCCACACCCCCTCAGCGTCCCGCTCCCAGCCCCTAATCCCCCTCCGCCCCAAACCCCGCTCACGAGACTCCGACCAGGAGAGCCGCGAGGGAGATGCCTACCAGACCTGGTCCTCCCACAGTGCTGAGATAGCAAGGTGAGTTTGGGGAGCCGTGGGGACTGTGTCAGCTCGTCCTTTGCCGGGGGCTTTCGTTATCCGTACGTTAGTGGAGGCCATTCTTGGGTTTTCAACCGTAGGCAGAGTTACACATGTTCGGCTGCTCCCTCTTGGAGGAGTCGCGGAGGTGTCCCGATGGTGGTATGTTCTCCCTTTTCTAGACTAAGTCAGGACCTGGCTAAAGATCTGGCCATCCTTGCCAGGGAGATCCATGATGTGGCCGGTGATGCTGATCCTCAGAGTGCCACTGGAGTGGAGGCCATCTCCTCTACCAAGACCACCCCTGAGGAGGTGTGTCACCCACACCGCCTCATTGAACTACTTGCTTCAGCAAAATAATAAACACTTTCATCTTCTCACTGCCCTGCCCTGTTGGTGGTATTTCTATCAGTTCATGACTGGTGCATGATAAACACTACTGTTTAGGCTAATGACTGGTGCATGATAAACACTACTGTTTAGGCTAATGACTGGTGCATGATAAACACTACTGTTTAGGCTAATGACTGGTGCATGATAAACACTACTGTTTAGGCTAATGACTGGTGCATGATAAACACTACTGTTTAGGCTAATGACTGGTGCATGATAAA
>JACXGK010005050.1:6444-35022 GCA_016801125.1 Novumbra hubbsi | reverse complement strand
TGCCCCAGTTCTGCCGACGGTAGTTGTGGATTGTACTTAAGGATTCTGATCAAAGCACACTTGCATATATTGACCCGCTGGTCTTCTGAGTGTGCAGAAACATTGATTGGCCCATAAGGTTATGTACTCTTATAATGTGCAACAAGCACCGCCAGAAGAGGACTGGCCACCCCTCAGAGTATGGTTCCTCTCTAGGTTTGTTCTTAATTTTGGCCCCTATAAAGGAGTTTTTCCTAACCACTGTTTATTAACTATTGTTACTTGCTATTTGGGGTTTTAGGCTGGGTGTCTGTAGAAGTACTTTGTGACAACCACTGTTGTAAAAAGGCTATTTATAAAATGCATTTGATTGATTTACTGCTTTTGTCTCCTCAATGCTGTTCATTAAAACTCAATCAGTTGTCACTATAAACTATATAAACACTAAGGTAACTTCTGCATGTTGCTAGTTACCTAGCTACTCCATAATGAACAACAGCCCTTGTCTAAAGTTCACGGTCATTTGAACCTAAACAGGTGACATTTGCTAATGCTTCCTTGGCCAGAGCTTGATCTAAGATGTGATATTAAAACTGACAAGCAAATTCCCAAAGTAAAAATTAGAAATAAAGTGTTGCCAGTGTTTTTAGCAAAACGGTATATGGAAAAGTAATCATATTTTTTTGACAGCAAGGGTTTCCTCCTTGCACACCTCCCATGCAAACCAAACTTGTGCAGTCTCTTTCTTATGGTAGATGCATGTACTTCGACATCAACTGTGGCAAGAGCTACCTGTAGGTCCAGAGGATTGTTGGAGACTTTGTTAAGCATCTAGTGGTCTGCTCTTGGGCTGAACTTGCTAGGACAGCCTAACCTGGGCATGTTGGCAGTTGTTTTAAATGTTCTCCACTTGTAAATGAATTACCAGACAGTGGAATGGCTGAGAAATGTCTCAAAAAGAAATAGATGGAGTTCTGGAATGGCGAGAGTTCAAAGCCCAGTCTTAGACTGGTAGACAGTTATAGGAAATGTATTTTGTAATTTCAGCCAAAGGGGGCAATACCAGTTATTAGGGCATAGGGTGTCCAAACTTTTTCTTCTGTGGGAAATGGCATCTTTGTAAATCCTTTGTAAAATAAATTATACCATGGTCAAAATGTCATTGTTATTTGGTCCAATTACATCACTTCTATCAATAGATATTGTTTGAAAGAAGATCAAATATTTGTACGTCCATATTTCTTAAAAAAACTAAATGTTTCAAGGGGTGTTTTAAATATTTTACAAAATATAATAATGAAACGACTTAACTCTTCATAATTTCCCACGTATCCAAGATCGTATTCTTTGGCAATATCAAATTCTGATATCCCAGTCCCAGGAGAATACTCAAAGTCCTTCATGACTTCAATGGCAGACAAATAAGTATGATACTGGTCAGTGTTTCTCTCGAAATGTTTCACTCCTCCCACGATAGCATATGGTCCAGGATTTGTATTAAATTCATCATATCTCTTCTGGATTTCCACTAACCCCACAAAAACTGATGGGTTCTCTTGAATCTGTTTAAAGAGAACAAATATGTTCAAGTTATTTACAGTTCATAACATTTTTAGCATTCATAAATCTGTATTCATAAAAGTACACTAACAAGATCTGTAGATACAGTGGGGAGAACAAGTATTTGATACACGGCCGATTTTGCAGGTTTTCCAACATACAAAGCAGAGGTCTGTAATTTTTTATCATAGGTACACTTCAACTTCAACTGCAAATGAATTACTTAAAAATTATACAATGTGATTTTATGGATGTTTGTTTTTGATTCCGTCTCTCACAGTTTGAGTGTACCTATGATAAAAATTACAGACCTCTACATGCTTTTTAAGTAGGAAAACCTTCAAAATCTGCAGTGTATCAAATACTTGTTCTCCCCACTGTATATGAAACGATCCGTTGCTAAACTGGGATGTGTCTGTTTTTGCTACATGCTTTGAAAACATTTGTAAATCCACAGAAATAGATATAAAAATAAACTTTATCCTCAAAAAACGTTGGGTATCTTTTTTTCGTACATAACTGCAAGAATATAAATTCATTGATTTGATAGGACTTTGTTTAATATTTGTCATCAATAATTGTGTTCGGAAAGTGCCAATGTTGCGGTACTGACTATGCGTTTTTTGTGTGAAAGATACTGTACAGCAATAAATTCAGAAGCCTGAGTGTTTATGGCCTAAGTAGCTAAGAGCCTGTTGTTTGCTTGCTAGCAAGATGATTTGTTAAATACTGGCACATTTGCAAGTTGGTGCTTAATTCCTAAGGAACCAGAAAGTCAACTTCCGACCTATTACTGTATGTTGCACAGACCAAAGAATGCCAATTAATTACCTAGCTAGCCTTATTTGGTTAGCCACACTACTACAGCGGCCCTCAAAAGCATGCCTTTAGACATTTCCACAATTTATTGTATGACAAAAGGAAAAGTAAAATCTTCATTAAAATAGTAAATAATTGATGGCATTACCATTCAAAGCCAAAATCCTAAACCTGGATGTCAAGTAATTAGTTCTGTACACATTATAGGTGTTTCTCATGATTCTGGGTTAAATACAAATGCACAATCTTTGGAAGATCCAGTTTATTGCCACCACCACTGGCAGCAACCTGTCATCAGGAATACAGGACTCACTGCTGGACATATCCAGTGACAGGACCCTTGTCATCGGGACTACAGGACTCACTGCTGGACCTATCCAGTGACAGGACCCTTGTCATCAGGACTACTTGACTCACTGCTGGACATATCCAGTGACAGGACCCTTGTCATCGGGACTACAGGACTCACTGCTGGACCTATCCAGTGACAGGACCCTTGTCATCAGGACTACTTGACTCACTGCTGGACATATCCAGTGACAGGACCCTTGTCATCAGGACTACAGGACTCACTGCTGGACATATCCAGTGACAGGACCCTGCGAGCAGCCTTTGTCTCAACTCCGTTAGATGAATTCTGGCTGTCAGTGGCAGGGGAATACCCGGGAAATCGCTTTGGATGAACTGATTCCCTTTGCCTTGACCTATCTCTGTGAAGCTACATTTTCTTCGCTTACTTGCATTAAAAACAAACAACGGTCACGACTTACGAGAGTTGAAGATGAACTACGTTTATCAGCATCAAGCATAAAGCCCAGAATACAAATGTTGTGTTACCAGCATTAGGCTCATCCATCTCATTAATTGGAGCGAGTACAACAACTAATCACACTATGTTTAGGATATTCTGGTATGTACTGTACATACAGTACATAGTTAAATAGGTGTATGAAGTAATTAGCCCAGAATACAAATGCTGCGTTCCCAGCGAGAAGAATTAACATAGTTAATTCTATGTAGCCTACGGAAATGTATTAAGAATACATTTATCAATATTTTTGGCCTACTAATTGTGAAATAAAATGTATTTAGTAAAATGCTAATAAATGTCAATAGGCCTACATCAATGTGTTGGTGCATAATGTAAGAGCGTGTAAAAGCGGGGGGGAGGCAAAAAGTTTAGGAACCTCTGCTTTAGAGCTACATTACTAAAGCAGCAGGTTGACAGAGCTACAGTAATAAAGGGGTCAAATGCCTTGCTTGAGATTTATGTTGTTGTGAAAGGAACATGTATAATTGTTGTGGTCATTTTGATGTGCTTTAATATCTTTGCTTGTCCCAGCAATAAGGAATCCATCACTAACCTGTCTTTTTACATTATTGCGCAAAATGGCTGCGTTCTCTTTGATGTCGTGCTGGTTATCCCCAGATGTGGCCTGGATGACAGCATGGTACAGGCAGTTATGTCCCTCTGATACAACTGGACTTTCTCTTCCGTCTGGGTGAAGAACAGCGTAATGGCCGGTATGTAAAGTGTCAACTCCCAATGCCCGGTCTTTTAACCTGGAGATCATACTTTTCCTAACGAAAGGGCAAATAAACAATAGAGTTTATAAAAACCAACAAGGCTAGTCATTATTTTGTATTCATTTAAGTAATTTGTTTTCTGGACCTAACAATGTTTTGACCTAACAATATTTCAATTATTATTGTAGTCATACTGTAATGCTTATAAATTCTTGCTTTTATAGTTGATGAAATTAACAGGTTTCTAAGGAACTTACCCTTCAGATATTTCTGCCTTTCTGGTCAGTTTGAGTTCGATGTTTCCAGCAGAGGGATCGTTGCCTGGGTAATTGTTTTCGTAAACTGTTTTACCACTTTTGTCTACAGTTTTAACTGTGATGCCTTTGCCCTGGAGCAAGTCACTCTTTGTGAGAACATAGATATGCAGCTCAGAGGCTGGTTGGTCAATGTTGCTGATGTTATTGACGTAATGTTCATAGGCACTTTGCTCACGTTCTGATCTCGACTCAACCACAGTCTTGCTGGCTGTTCTCATCACGTGCCTCTGCCTTTGCTCCTGAAAGTAATCTTCAGTCTTGTACCTTCCAAGCATGTTGCCAGTGATTTTGCTGATGTCTTCAGTGAATTTGTTCATCTTTTCCTTGGAAAAATATTTCAAGAGTTCTGTCATGTGTGTGACACAGGCCTCAATAAATTCATGTGCAACATTCTCTGAGATAATGTGCAGGAGCTTGTCCTTGAGGCGTTCCACATCAGGGAGGTCCTGTCTGCCATCTTGATCATATTTCTCCATCTGATTCTTAATTTTCTCTATCAACGCTGGGATAACATTACATTCAATTACTTCTTTTGTAGGGAGGTTGTTATAGATTTCATATAATTTAATGCTGGACTTTGCTATCAAAAGACTTGCATTTATCGGTGTTTTGACATTTCCAGACACTTTGTCCAGAAATTCTAATACTTGGTTACTCGCAATAGTGAGTATGTCAATTACTTTGTGCACCTTACAGCAATCTGTCATGAGGTCACGAAAAACAATTCCTATGTTTGAT
Source organism: Novumbra hubbsi (assembly GCA_016801125.1). Classification (NCBI taxonomy): domain Eukaryota; kingdom Metazoa; phylum Chordata; class Actinopteri; order Esociformes; family Umbridae; genus Novumbra; species Novumbra hubbsi. The sequence continues at coordinate 30,082 of JACXGK010005050.1, read as the reverse complement.
TTAACAAATTTAATCATCTCTTCCTCATTCCTCTCATCAATCTTGAAATCATTTGTCGGTTTTTGTAGTTCGGTTTTTGGAACTTCAGAGCACACAAAGTCTTTGACAGTGCGATTCAAGGCAACATTATTCTTTATTACATTGATTATCATGTCCTTGAAGATATAATCCATAATCCCCTTGAACGCAGCAGGAACTCCTGCATCGATGAGATAGGTCACTGCATGGGTCACTGCCTTCTTTGCTACTTCCTGTCCTGCATATTTGCATGCATTATTGAAACTCTGTTTAACCACAACACTTGTGCCAATGTTTTGTACTGAAACGTTTGACACACTGGAGAATGTTGACTTGAATATCTGTTTGCCTGATGTGAGGACACTTTTTGCAACAGATGAAAGGGACTTGGTTCCTTTTAGTAGACCTTTGGCGGTGTTGTATACACACTTGACACGTCTCTTGATAGCGCCAAATCCAGCTGTAAGTAAAGAAATGCCAATGCTGATGGCTTTGGAAATAGCCCATGATACCCAAGAGAAAGATCCCGTTATCATGCCCTGAATCCCACTGATCATGTCTGACACACCCTCGGAGATCAACCCAAGACCAAACTGAGAAGCAGAGCCGAAAGAGAGGGCACATACCAGAACACCAGCCAAGACCTGAGACACACCCAGGATGAAACAAATCATGGCATTAAAGTTAAATGTTGGCTTCTCTTCAACCTCAAATACGATGCCTAGACCATACTCATAGAGGGCCATGAGTTCACGTGTGGTGACAGGGTCCTTATTGTTTGAGAGTGCATACACAGAGGATTCTTTGGTCACAGCTTCACTTGAGCTACCATGAAGCGCTTCAAGTTTCTCTAATGACCTGTCGATGTAATCCACCCAGGCCTTGAAAATATTCATCCGAGCTTCCATCTGGTTGTTGAGATTAGGAGTACCAACATGATGTGGTTCAAAGTTTCCCCTCATTGCCATCTGACAGGCCATTGCCGTGTTACATGTTTCAGAGACAAAGACCCCCAGAGTTTCCTTAGCCTCTTTCAGCAGTCCAATGGCTTTTTCTTTATAGCCAGTCTCACGTTGGTTAATTGTGATGTAAGATTGGTTGTACAGAGCCACAGCCCTGTAAAATGAGTCACATTCTACAACATTCTGCCAGCATGAATTTGCTCCATAGTCTGATTTTGTTTTGTTTCGACAATGCAGATTGGTTCTGACAACCGCTTGCTTGAGATGATCATAGAAATTATGACTTTGACCCTTTAAGACCATATTGCGTGTGTCTTCTAATTGTTTTAGCAAGTCACGTTCCAGGCTATTGACATCCACATGCCTCTCAATGTCCTGCTCATGCAGGATCAGCCACAAAGACCAGGCTTCTTTCAGAGCATTTAGTGAAGTCGTATAATCAAACTTAGCGCCTTGACGTTTGAATATGTTTTCAAGTTCGCTTGGTTTCATTTTCAACAGCTCATCCTTTTCTTGGGATGTGTAGTTGCCAGCAAACTTATGGAGAAATGTGCAGAATGTAGAGAACAACTTCTCCTTCGTGTCAATTTCCAGCAGCTCGTTGCTCTCCAAGCCATTGATGCGCTGGATTTCATGCTCCTCTCTCAGCTGCCTCATGACCTCCACAGACTGACCCTGGTATGCTGGTGCCAAGTTGGCACGGTGGAGGATGATCTGGACCATGCCAGGGTTTCCTTTCCTGGCTGTCCTTCCAAACACCTGTTTCTCCACTCGCCGATTTCCCGGGAAGTGAGTGAGTAGAACAAAAAGTCCACCACATCGATTTACTTCCTGCTCCACTTTTATGTCTGTGCCACGCCCACCCAGGTTGGTTGCAATAATTATGTTTCCCTTCCGGAATGTGGTTAGTTCAATGTTGTCTCTTTCACTGATGGTGTACATTGTGATTGGATGATGGGGAGATGTTTTTTGATCATCCATTTTCTCACAAAGCTCATTGGCTGTCTTTACATCTTCACACACCACCAGCACCACCTGCCCTCTGTCTGCAGCTCTCCATGCAGCTTCACAGACAGCCGCTGTCCATTCCGAGTCACCACCACACACCTGCAGAGATGGAAGCTCCACTACCTTATTGTGGCGGTGTGATGGCATTGTATGGCAATTTGTTTTGTAATGCTTTTTTAAGAAGTCTTTGTCCGCATTCCCTCCTAATGTTCCTGAGACACCGAATATACCTCTCCCGTTAATGTACCTTTTAAAGTAATTGGTATTTGACATGAAATTTGTAACAGTGGACAGGGAGGTCAATGCCAACTGGTGCTTCATTTCCAGGAACTGTTGGAGGCCATCACCCCAGCGTTTGTTCTTCTCCAGCACTCCACTGGCCTGGTAGTCTACTGGGATGACAGTGTGGTAGAGATGTTTGTCAGATTCACTCTCAGTGCCTGGGATTGCTGCAGAGGACACATCAATCATGTACTCTCTCCCCTGTTTCATTGCAATGGCTTTTAAGGCATTTCCTACAAAGACTGGCAAACGATTCTCTAAGTATTTCCTCAAGAAAGAAGGGATCACAATAAATTCTTTTGTTTCTTTAGAGTCTGTCTTACATTCATTGGAATATTTGATTTTCCCCTTTATCTCATGAATGGTTGCATCAATTAAAGATTCTTCAGACATTATTTCACTTGCTCTGCCATTCTGTAGTAGAAGCATTTTGATTTTCATGTCTCTTTCTGGCTTTATTTCCCCAAATATGTCAGCTTGATTGTCAACAACAGTATAACACTCAATGGAAACTGTTTCATCCAATGCAGTCTCAAAAATGGCAAGCAGATCGTGTTGTTTGTCCACACCAATTCTTTTCATAAAGTCCTCAATATTTTGAGAATCATCACTGTTGGATTCCTTTTGTTCTTCACTTGTCACCTTCAACTTATTAATGTCATCCTGAGTGTAAAATCCAAACTGCAACCCGGGAAGCAAAATATCCCATTCTGTAAATTTTTCTGATGTTTCCGAGCCCATCACGTCCATCTTTGCAACCTTGTGGAAGTGCTGTATGCCAGTTAGCCACTCAATCGTTCCAGTTTCTTTCATCACTATTGGCCGGCACATGGACATCAATGACCAAAGGCTTGCAAGCACTTGCTCAACATGTCTCATTCCACTGGCTTCATGAGAAAGGAATGTTACCTGAACTCCACTGTCCAAAGTCATGTAATCTACCTCATCAACAATCACCAAGTCAAACTTCCTCTCCCCACGAGTGTTGTTTTTTTCAAATTCTTGCCTCAACGTGTCAGCCGCAAAGTCACCAACAGTTCCATACACAATTTGATGGTTGTAAGCATCCTGTAGCCTTTTTTCATGGTTTTCAGAAGCACTCTCCTTGGATGAAACCTGTGGAGGAACCACGGAGGATGTGATGTGAAACATATCGTAGAGTTTTCTCCACTCCTCTTGGTCTCGTCGTGCGAGGACTGCAGAACTGGTCACAATGTCCACCTTGGCTCCCCGGATGGCCTGGATGACTGCAAACATTGCTAGAATGCAGGACTTCCCTTCACCTGTGCCAATTTCTAAGAGGCATCCTTTATCTGATGCAGACTGTGATAAAAGAAGCATTAACAGTGAGGCCAGCTGAGTGAGTCTGGGAAAATATCCCTGGATGTTCTCCCCACTTTGAGTCTTGATGGTTGAGCAGTCTCTGACAGCAATACATATTCTGATGATTACTTCATTAAGGACGGTTATGTCTGGCTCAGAAAAATCCAACAATCTAGCTTTCTTCTTGATATCTTTTAACTTTCCATTTTTTTCTTCCATTACATATTTTGAAATCTCCATTGCTGTTTTTTTTAAGACGTCCTCAATCACAGACAGAAACTTTTGTGGGTAATTTTCCATTTGCATTTCACATAAAATGCTGTGAATATCTTTATCAGTCTCTCCTTCTGCGACCATTCTTAGAGTATTTTGGGGGTCTTTATCTTGAAGGGCAGATAGTGTAGTGAGGATATCTAGTCTATATGTTTGCACTGTTTGAAGGATTGAGTCCATAGTCTTTGTGTCCATGGCACCAGTCCCCCGAAGAAAAAGCATAATCTCTACTGTTGTCCAGATATTGTTAAATAGAATTTGACTGACGTAATTCTTGCTGGTCTGTGATACATTTGAAAATGAATCAAGAAAAGCCAATAGCACTTTAACAGCCAGAGCTGGATTCAAACTGGCCAACTGTTCCAGTAGACAGAGCTGGAAATGTTTAGCCCTTTCCCTGGGATTGGCATCCATGCTTACAGCATCTGGGTTGTCTTTCAGTGTTACCTCTATTACAGCCTTGAGTACTGTGAATCTTTCAGTGAGAGAGAACTCACTGATAACATCTTCTAAGGTAAACAAGGACCATATGGGTATATCTTGTTTTTGAAAATACTGGACTGTCAGCTGTTTTCTGAGGTTTTTCATCCTGTCTTCAAATGGGCCATCAGAGCAGATTTCATTTTCAATCTGATAATCCAACAACAGTTTCTCAAACTGGTCTTTGATTTCCATCATCTACAGTAGAAAGAAATATTAGATTATGCAATAATAATCTGGCAACTCTTTAACTAATAACACACTGTCTGTTTGGATATTTAGTTTGCAAAATTGTTTATGAATGTGACAATTCTCATGAAAGATTGCATATGTCAATGCATTATTGAATATTGATTTTAATCGTAGAAATATTGTCCAATCCACTTCATAACAACGTTGAGATATATATATGAATATATATATGCAGAAATAATAACTAATATATTTGGCTGAAACTGTAGTATACCTCATCTCTCTCGATGGCGTCTGCATGGACCACCTGCTGTATAACATGGGTACGCTGGCTGTGCACCTCTTCCTCGGTTACACGAAGGCTTTGTTCCGCCTTTGACCGGGCGTCTGACAGCCTCTTCCGGGCTTCCTCATTCTCTGTTTTGATCTGCTCTTCAATCTTCTTCTCCCTCTCCAGCCTTTCCAAACGTCGTTTTTCCTGAACAATGCGATCCTCCTCAATCTTGGCTGTTTAATAATGGGTATGAGAGACACTGAGATTAGAAAGAGCTACAAATGAACTCCAAAGAAATCTGTTAGAAAAACATCAGGGACAGACTGATAATCTGCAAAAGGTACAGGGATTGGACTGCTGAGGACTGGGGTAAAGTCATTTTATATGATGAATCCCCATTCCAATTGAAGTTATTTTGTTATTTTGTTCATTCTACCGGTGGGCTGGTTGTCTGACGTTTAATAGCTAATGGTGAATACGTCCACTATTACAAACAGTTATCATAATGTTAATAAACAAAAAATAACATAACATTTTGAAAACAAGGCCGTTCTTATGTGATCCCAAACTTTACAGTATAAAGTCAGAAATGATCAAGGTTGACCTCGACCACTCATCTTTGATCTTACCACCAGGCTGAAAAATGCATCCCATTTACTCAATCCCTTGAACGCACCCCTCACAGCAGATACAATTCCCTGACTGCACATTCAAAACATGTAATGTTCACAAGAACTTAAGTTTCTAAAAAGATCTAACACAACATGGTGTGATAACAAATTGATAGGTTTTAATACATTTGTTACTACGGGTATCCAAATAGCTATAATGACAGGAGGGTTAAGACTAAAAAGACGTGTTTTTGCCCATTTTGCTCATAATTTGTCATTTGCTGATTAGACTTGTTTATACACATCAGTGTTATTAGTATAGCCAATGTGTATTATTGTTTTCACTGAAGATCTGTCTATGTATGATGTATGCTCGTTTTTGTCAAGTCCTGGCTGGGGCCCCAAGCCTTCTCTATGCCTGGGGCTCACTCACAGTCAGGACATGACACCTAGAGAGGCCTCTGGCCTTCTCTATGCCGCTGTGGGCTCTCCAGTCAGAGCAGCTGTGTTCAGTTGCCTTTGATTGGCTAGCCTACTTTGTGTTTTCCACCTTAAGGGTGGTTTATTGTTTATTTGTTTGTAGCTTACAACGTTCACGGTTCAGTCCGAATTAATGCCATTTCACTGTGGATACTCTACACGTTTCTTGTATATTGCTTAGTTCTTTTTTGCTGTTTCCCACAGCACCTTTACTTTTGCGTTTACTGTTCGTGTTAGTTTGTACCTTTGTCTTGGATGAAATCACATTTACTTTACAATGTCTGCGCCAGGTTCCGCCTCACACCTTAACCGTGACAGTATTCCCTTTGCTGTTTTTTTTTCTTAAAGGGATATAGTCTCTTTAAGCTCCCTTCCTTTGCTTTTGAACAATTATTTTGGTATATAATATTTAAACTTTGTAATGATCGTGGCACCTTGGTTGTGTAATTATGTGCTCCGTTTTGTGCAATCTTTGAAAGATAATTGTTTTGGCGGTCGCAGGTGGCAGTCTGGATTGCCCAAACCTGAAGGATCTGGAGAAGGCCTGTATGGGGGAGTGGGCCAACATCACTGCTGCAGTGTGTGCAAACCTGGTCAAGAACTACAGGAAACATATGATCTCTGTAATTGCAAACAAAGGTTTCTGTACCAAATATTAATATTATTTTGCAATAAAATGCAAATTATTTTCTTACAAACCATACAATGTGATTTTCTGGATTTTGTTTTAGATTCCGTCTCTCAGTTTCCCCACTGTAGGTCAAGACCAAAAACAAAAATTGACAAAGGATTGTGGTAGTAGTGCATATAAATAGACAAGGGATGATTATAAATAGGGTACGTGTGCTCAGTAAACAAGTGAGATGGAACAGGGAAACCTAGACACCGGCACAGTGAATGTTACGGGTGTCACAGCGGTTTTTGTTTTCTGGCAACTCCTGGTCTCAGTTTGCACTCACGGTGGCTGGAACACCCATATTGGACCTTAACCAGCAGTTGGCTGCCTTAGGTCTGGGATTTTGGCCCCTTTCTGTGGTACTTCTTGACACTTGGTGCTGGGGAAGGGTGTTCCTGCACTCCTTGGCTAAGTAGCAGATCTGCTTGCTTTCTTATAGGCGTTTTGGGATGTGAAAATATTTTATTCCTTGTTTCTTTTGCTTTGAACAGACTGGGTTGACATTTCAAAGCCGCAGAGTCCAACATGGTGCTTGTAGCTAGAAATTGTGAAACATTTAAGGAATGCAGCCAACATCACATGCAAAAAGAAGAAAGTGCGCCTGAAAAGCTTTATTGGGTGTCAGGTATGGTTTTGAAAGCTTTTATGTAAAATGCTTGAGCACATTTTGCAAAGGTAACTTTTTGTAAGTAGCCAGTCACTTTTGGGGAACTATGAAACACTACTTACCATAGTTGGGACATGTTAGTACCTCCTTGACTGCGCTACAGTGCAGTTCAATGACTGAGCGGTCAAGGCTTTCTCTAATTGTATATGTCCCATGTTTTATAGGTATTACTAAAAAAGAACTGTCTGTATGATCTCCATATTTTAGGTTCAATCTGTAACACGTTTTCCAATAGTTCCAATAGGTATATTCTTCAGTCTCCAAGGCTGTCAGGGTGCCGGAATTCTGAAAAAGAATAGAGGATTGCATTATTGTGAGGTGCAGTGTCAATATGATTTCCAGTGTTGAAATCCAAAACCCATTGATTCAGGGGTCCAAACTCTGATTTGAATCCAGACATCCAATTTTTGGATCACAGTAGCGCTAACATGGCAGGACCAACAGAGACCAAACTTAAAGTAACTGGATCAAAAATCTGGACAGACCTAATGTCACATCTCCCTCTGGGGATGTGCCCCCTCCTCGTTCGGCAGGGTCTGGTGTTCGACGGCATCAAATTCCTAGCTGCCACCGTTTCCCTGCCCCCCTTTTTATTCAATATGTTCCCATGTCTCCACGAACACACCATGTCTGATTATGCACATGTGATGCTTGTTGTCTGTGTATACGTTTGCTGTGTGTTTTCTGTTCTGTGTGCATTCTTGTTTTGTGTGCTCTATGTCAGACTACGTTGTAGTTCGATTCTGTTACATATAATACTCCTCATGGTGTTGCTGTGTGTGTTTCTTGACCAGTCTGTTAAATAAATGACCAGTAGATAAGTTCCTGCGGCTTGGTTCATCCTTATGTATAATTACACGCGGTGCAACTTTTCCATATCTTGGGGCTATGAAAAACATTTGAATTCATAACATCCCACCTGCTTCCTTGTTTGATCAACAGTCTCTGGATTTGTTTCTTTCTTCCGAAAGAACAAATAATTTTAAATCATGCACACATTTTAAACCTCAGAAAATCTGAACCCATATTTATCTAATTTACCTCAGACCCTGAGTCTAAGGTTTTCATACCAATCTGGTAGAATTATCCATGATGATAGGACCAACATAACATTCTGTACCCTCACAGGAATGAAGCAATAGACGCGCTACAATTCAGCATCTTGTCTAGCAGCACCGCCCCCTTCCCCTGGGCGCGAGTGGAGTTGCGATGCACATCTTTGATTCGTCTAGCAAATACGGAGTGATGGACGGGTTGAGTTGCATAATCTTGTTATTGTGATTGTTATTGTTTACTGTACATTTACTGCACATTTTCATACACTACAAAGCAACAGCATTTGATGACGACACAATAAATCAAGTAACTGCGATTTGACATTCCCAAAACCAAGGATTATTCTCTCTGGGTAACTGTATACTCCCAAAAAGAGCTCAGAGGTAGGCTACTAAGTCTTTAGATATCTGTATTATTGCATTGCACTGTAGGTCTTCAATCATAGAATGACAATTAAACATTCTGGGTAGGCTAAGTTATTTATATATTTGTGAGGAAGTCAATTACATTTGTTATATTTTTTATTTTTATTTTATAGTTTTATTTGTCTTAAAGGACTTTTGGTTATTACCAAAATCATGTATTTGAATACTTCTAATGTAGGTTTAATGTTGACTTTCTATCAACACTATTAGATATCCAGAGCACTTTTTAATGATGAGCATTGTTGAAATTGTTAATTTGAGTTCAGGTTAGAGACTCATTTTCACCCGACTACTTTTTGCACTTTAATTTCAAATGTTAAGCCTGCCCAGTACAACTACACAAAACAATGTGTTGAATCGTCTAGTGCAGTGATTCTCAAAGTGGGACAGATGAAATTGCAGTTGTGTATTTTGCTCACTGGGCATCTGTCCACCTAAACCCTAATATTCGTTGCAAGTGGTCTGTCAGAGCTAACACTAGTAACAACATCATATCTCTGGTCATACTCCAGCTCCCATCCATATCCATTGTCTCAACCTCAATCTCAGCTGCCTTTGTTCCCTTCAATCTACCACAGTCCTCAACTTCAATAAATATTCACATTTGTGTCAAAAACAAAGCCACACTGAACGCCGGTTACCTAGCAACTTACGTTAGTCAAATATTCAAGAATGAGGCCATGCAAGTGGTTGCCGTTTCTGACGTTTGCAGGGAATGCTAGCTAGCTACAGTACTGTTTATGCAGTGACTATGAAATGGCCCTGACTTCGACCAAACGTTGAAGTTATTTTGCTACCTTTTTGCCAGCTATTCAGTCTTTATAATGCAGGGGCTAGCTAGCTATCTAATGGGACATATTGTTTTGTTTGTAATTGGGAGATGGCCAGCTCATTCCCAGTAGATAATCACTTCCCTGGACTTCCTTCTTGCACTTTGCACTTTCAGCTAGTACACAGTAAATGTATGCACATTTTATATTTACTATGTACATTTTTATTTTCTTAAAACAACTTTCTGTGTTTATTGTCATGCACCTTAGCACCAAAGCAAATTCCTTGTATGAGTAAACCTACTTGGTAATCTATTGGTAAGCTGATTCCGATTCTGATTAAAACATTACATTGTACCCTCCCCCCCCCTCAACAAAATAAAATTATTGGCTAGCATACTTTAGAATGAGTATGTATTGTAGAAACTGTAGGGGAATTTTTGAGTTTCACATATCCACATAATGAATTTACTAAGGAATCATTTAAGTAACTATAGTATTATAGAAGTAACATTTTAATAATCAATAAGCTGTCATATACTCACTGGATGTATTAAACTGCATGTATTGATAAATAATGCTAATCAATACCTATTCATAAAATCAAGTATGCACTGAGTAATAGTACAAAGCACAGTAGGACGCAAAGAACACTAAAAGGTAAAGTCATACAATTCACCAAATGACACCATGATCTCTCTCTCCGGTCAAACTCTGGATCTGTTTTCTGGGAATGCAGCTATTTGCTATCTTATCTGCCTGTTGTAACTCTTCCTTGGCCTTTGGTATCTTTTGAGGTCCGGGGGGCTCATGAGTTGCATTATGTTCCAAACACCCACCATGACACGTTACCACTAAGTGTTTAGCGGGGGAGGTAATTAGTAAATCAAGGAGGATGGACTGCCTAGCCATGTCAGAAGTGGGAGGGTCTGTTGGTATGTGTGTGTTCGAAAGTTGTACGTTGTTTTTTTCTGCAGAAACTGTCCGGATTTATGATGACGTTCATTAAAGTCTATTTGATTCCAAAACCTCAGAAGTTCTTGCATTTTTCCTTTTGAGTTGGGTACTGTATTTTCCACGACAAAACATACTTTGCAACTTATGAGACAAAAACGTGCCATTCATTTCAGCAAACTGATTGATTGCCAATAACTCTCTGACTTACCGTGATCTCAGGACTATATTCATAACGGAAGGAATAGTGCCATGGGTAAGGGGTCTCATTCTTCACCTTCACTAAGACCGTTCCCATTGTTCTGGCTGAGCGGAGAGAAGTAGAGTGAGCATTAACTTAAAGTACTGTAAATGCAACAAACTGCTGAAACCACCCGTACATTGTCATCAACTGGTAGACACTAGACTTGCTTCTTGATGATGCTTTTATTCTGGAGTGATGCAGCATTTGTTTAATTGAAACACAATTTCATCGGCCTTCAAAAACAACTCAAGAGGATGGTTATTTCCCGGAGAAATGTATGTTGTAGGTCTAAACTGTATCTAAACTGTTCCTTTAGGAGAAAGCCCATCATATTTTATATCCTATTATTTGTAATGTGTGAGTGACATTTCAATTCAAGGGCTGTACTTTTAATTCCTCAGAGCACACAGTTATGCTGATCATAAGGCCTTCCCCCTAATCTATGAATCAGCACTTGATCACTTTCAAAGTCGATGAGCAGTACGTATATAGACAATGGAGCTAGGCACCGTTGTGGGATCTCCACCCAGAAAGATTTCTCTGACATAACATTTCCGTTTTTCCCTTTTAGAAACATACCCGTGCGTTGCCACCAGCAGATGAACTGAGGTAAAATCTGTTTTATATTCAACAGACATTCATATTTTACCTTAGTCTTGCCTCCTTTCTAAATTTAGGGACCATGGTGAAAGAGTAAACCCGGTACCAGCCTGACGCATATAATTAAAAAAATTGCTGGCCTACTTGTTCAACCTGTGTTTTGGTGGAAAATATATTTATTGAAATATTATAAATCAAAAAATCCATGTCTGTTTTTGAAAAAGATATTGAAGATATACATTTGAATGTGTTCTATTGATTGTGAATAAACCAATAACGTTATTTTTCTCCAAAAACAAACATTGATCAAGTAGGCCAGCAATTTCCAGAATAATATACTTTAGGTTGAAGGTTCTATGACCATTATTGAAAAGATATTTAATAAATACATAATTGGGTTTCCATAGCTTTTTTGTTTATTAATAAGGGAGCCTGAACGGAGGAATTAATGTGAATGTCTATGGAATCTTGAATATAACAGCCACTGATTTCACCTCAGTGGCTAAACAACCAAAAAACATCCTGGCTTTGAGCTGAGTCTGCTTACGCCCCTGGTTTCAGGCAATATGTCTGGTTGATAATTTGTTATTCTAATTTAAAATGTTCAGCCAGCCTGTATCTATGAGTAGGCTAGGTGTATTTATCTGTTGAAACATTATTTGGTAGTGATGACACAATGTAATCCAATAAAACCTGTTACATTATTAACATTGTTTACTACTGCATTTGAATCGTATGGGCATATTGGCTAAGATCTGAACTATTTTATTGAATAGCATTTTCATTAGCTCCAATTACATTTCTTAAATGTCTGGGGATATAAAATGGAGCCACTTTGTCTGCAGCATATTTTCCTAACAGATGTCCCAATATATACATATTTATTAACAAATAAAGACTTACCCAAATAAATGGCTTTTGAGCAGTACAGAGGCTTTTGAGCAGTACAGTTTCACTTCGACAATGCAGAAAAGCATCATGCCTGAGGTTTTTATAGGTGTCCCACGTGATTCAGAAAAAGCCCAGTTTGAGGTATTTCACTAGTTTGTGGTAAGATACTGACTGCACAGCTGTTCCAGAGGGACAATACATGTTCCATTTGTTCAATTACTATGCGCAGAGGGTAGGTTGTGCCCCCATCTTCCCCTAGGGGACTAATGTTGTTAGAAATATTTTTTTATCCATTTATTGTGTTAAGCAGACACTTTTCCACATTTGAATCTATTTTTTCATAAAATAATTCATAAAAGTGTAAAAACTATAATACTGAACTATTTGTCTTTTCTGTAGCCAGCCTACTGTAAATTATAGATTTAATATAGATGCATGGAGCAATGCAAAAAATATTTTTTAATTTCGTTGAACAAGATCCTAGTCAGTAGAAAGATCCAAACTTCCCATCACTAACTCACAATAGATGCAACAACAGTAAATGGTTAAAACCGATGCTAGAGTGTTTGAGATTTACCCAAAAAAAGGCTGCGTTAATTGCTTTAAAACGTTTTTTAATGGGTTAAACGTTTCAAATGAATCATTATTTTTTTCATTTGATATATTTATATATATATATTTATAGATACAGTGGAGGAAAACAATATTTGATCCCCTGCTGATTTTGTACATTAGCCCACTGACAAATTCATTATCAGTCTGTAATTTTAATGGTAGGTTTATTTGAACAGTGAGAGACAAAATAACAACAGAAGATCCAGAAAAACAAATAAGTTATACATTGATTTGCATTTTAGTCAGTGAAATAAGTATTTGACCCCTTTGTAAAACATGACTTATTACTTGGTGGCAAAACCCTTGTTGGCAATCACAGAGGTCAGACGTTTCTTGTAGTTGTCCACCAGGTTTGCACACATCTTAGGAGGGATTTTGTCCCACTCCTCTTTGCAGATCCTCTCCAAGGAACCTCTTAGGTCCTACTTGCCCTTCACTATGGTTGAGGGACGACAGGAGTGGGGTCCACTGTGTTGTTCCTCCGTTGGAACAAGCACTGGAGGGTTCATTTCCTCCCTGGCCAGGGGAGTTGCAATAACAAGAAGCATGCTCTCCCTTCGACCTACTGAACACTTTACAGCACATCTTTTGGATAAACTCTATACGTTGGGGGCGCAGGCTTTGGCGGCCTCCAACAACGTAGGGTTGCTGGCGGTGCCCCTCAATCAGGCACACGCGGTGTGTGCCTGTCAGACCATGGCATCTTCTGTGGTGGGACACCGTCACCTGTGGCTTTCCCTCTTGTCCCAGAAGGAAACGGACAGGACGCCCCCAACGTGTCGACGGGTCTCTTAAGAGAGGTGGCGACTGTGACGATTGAAGGTGGACAGATCCGAGTTGTCTCCTCAACGGCCCCTCGCTCGTCGCCCGGCTCCTATGCATTCAAGATCTTCAGGCAAGCAACCAATCCATAGACCAGGAGCTTCGGCTCATCGACGGAATCAACGACAGTTGGAGAACACAGCGTTCGCTCCCCCGGTTCAGCAGGCTCCTGCCCCGGGCATGTGCTATGTGTTGGCTCACATTTACTTCCTGGTTAAGGGAAGGGGGTGTAAAGAATCATAACTACAAGATGTATGGAAAAAACTACTGGTATCAGTTGTACTTAAGACAGGAACATAAAACATTATAAAAGTTAAACTAAACATAAAAGATGACATTACAGTGAACAATATCAGAGGAATCTACTAAATCTAGAGTGACTGTTGTGAGTAGAGAAGGATACATGTTGAAGTAATGTCAGCAGCAAAACTACAGCATCAATGTATATTTTAATATCTCCTACAAACTGTCTTTATATATACTTGTATACTGTTGGTCTTTAACCGAAGTGGCATTAAAATAAGTCTTATATTTAACTTGCTAAAATCTGAAGAAACCCTGAAAATTGATCTTTTTTGGTATTACCTGTGAAAGAATTTCTTTCACCTAAAAGTGTTCATTAACAGTGGTTACACATTTACAAGAGGTACTCCAATATCGAGATTTCCCCTAAAAGCAACTTAGGGTCCAGCTTCCAAACGCACATTAAAACACTAACACAAGTGGCTGGTTGACATGTCTGCAATACAACGTTGCCAAAAATGTTTAAGATTTGAATGGTAAATTGCTAGCTGTTTGTGATTGGCTGCTGTAGGTTAATAACTAATTATAGTTTGAATGTTACATTTCCTGCCGTTCTTATTGGCAGCTGCTACCTGCTGACTTAATTGGAGTTTGTGTGCGTTCGCCAAAAAGGGGGCTTTGTTCCGCAATGCAGGCTGAATGTTTGCATAATGACTTGTGCTTCGTATTTTATCCCAGCCAAATGCACCTTGATAATGACAGTAGGGTTAGGCTAGGCACTAGGGTTAGGCCGACTGAGTAGATTTGTAAGAGGTGTTCTTGTTCCTTGTTGTCCTACAGACTCTACTTGTATTGGAAACATGATTGACATGGAATGACATGCAAAACAGTCCATCTAAATATGTGAAAACTATTAGGATTTCCGGTTAGTAGTATAATTAAATAATAGCCTACACATGGGCTGCATCTCTGAAATGGACCTGTTAGTGAATTAAGATCTACTACCTAAGACACCTAGGCTGTAGAGCTACCTGTGTGAATGTAATGCTATTGGATGAAGAACAACTTAATTCTAACAATAATTTCAGCTGCAACCCCAGTGTAAAGCACACCTGGCACAATTGAATAGCTTTTCTCTTTATTATTATGTCTGACACACACATCCAGGGTGACCCATTTCATAATTTGTATAGTACTTTCACGTCTATTTTATGGTGAGTAACATAGGCTAATACTAGGCTATGCATGGCAAGTTGCCATGAGCTGACATTCCCAGTCATACATCTATAGAATAAGAATGAACCTTCAAGAGAACAAACCTTTGGTCAGTTGGCAATTGCATTATTATGTTTCCGGATTAGCTAAATCAACCAATCTTGTCAAACATGGCTATTGTCTCTCAGGCCTCACACAAAACCCAAAGTGTAGCTTTTCTTTTGCTATTACAAGAATCACTCATAATGACAATATGTTACACTAATGATGCTGAATCCTGTATGTCATGTTTGTTCTCTCAATGTGTTTTTCTTTACAGGCTGGATCTGACAATGTACGGTTGCTCTATAAGCATATTCTTGAGCTCGACTGCCAAACAAATGTCTAGAAATAAAGAAACTTAAACTGGAAGTAGAAAAACTGGAACATAACAAAAATGTATTGCTATACATTGACCATCCCTTGATCATTATGTCTCTACCATCTGTAACATGTTTAAACAAAATGTTTAGGAAAGGGAGAATGACAAAGAAATAGATGCAAAAATCAAAAGAATAATTTCATGTGTCTTTTTAGTGTCTTTTTATTTATTTATTTCCTGTTGGGTGATTCAGCGTCATTGGGTCCACTAAATCTGGTGGCATCTGATGTTATGGAGCACCTCACATGCTGCCACCACCTCACATGCTGCCACCAGCTCACATGCCCACTCCGGACGCACCCGCAAGCCTTGCAGACCAGCAAAGTGTGATTTGATGACCACAAATGTCATCTGTATCTTGACCCATGTGTTTCTGCGAGACATTATATTTCATTTGATCCCGTTTGTGGGTCATGATAGGGGGTGCCCTCTGTACCCAAGCAGCAAGACATCAAAATGCCCTTGGGAAGATAGAAATTGTTACAGAACAAGTCTGCTCTCGTTCTATCGCTGCAGCAGCAGTATTATTATTTTTTTTAAAGACGTGAAGGTATTTATTATACGCTCTCATTACAGTTTCTTGCTGCTGACTGGAAAAGTTAGCAGCACACAGTATCCATGATTAATCCTTCGGTTTGTGATCAACAGGTGATGGCTTCTTAAATACTATGTGAACGTGCCTGATTTCAGTTCAACCTGTCCGTGATTGGTTGAACTTGATTAATTAAACTGGAATCAGCCTTTGTGGAACCAAAAAATCCAGAGTTCAGACTATGGTTTAAGATTTTTTAAGACACCCTCCAGGTGTCTGGATGCTAGGTTGAACATTACAACATACAGTGATAACCAGCTGACCACACAATGCTTTTTCCACATTTAAGTGGCCTGGTACTTCAGGCAGCAAAACAATGTCGTTGACAACATTGTGATTGCTGCTTTTGTGATGCATTGCAGTTTCCATGTTGGACTTCCCCTAAATCAGAGGTTGTCTGTTAGCATGGGAGTAGACATTTTGAGTGTTAGTCATTGTTAATCATTGATTCCTCTAGATTTCCATTGATCAGCCAAAGAAAGCTATTTTCAACATTCATATAAATTATATGCCAAAACAGGAGCTGTGTGACTGTTACACTATTGGAATATGGAACTGAAATGGTTTAAGTTTGACACATATTATGATGAGAACAAAGAACAAAGGACAATGGAAAGGGTGTGGTAATTTAAGTGTTGTCACTGGTTTTTATGATCAGGAGCAGGCCATCTGGGATTTGTTGAGGGTTGGACCTAGTGTACTATTACTTTTGACCCACTCCTATGCATTCTGACATAAAAGGTTGTGTTAAACCTATAGTCTTTGGAGATTTCCAGGAGATTGCTCGGAGTTGAATAGGAGAAGAACATGTAAGAACTATGGAAGGTCAACATCTTGGACTCATGCTAATAAAGAAACAAATCTCCCCTGACTTGAATGGCTCTTCATTTGGTTTTAAACGGGAATCTAACAACACCATTGCATGCCACTCCTGTCCATCATACGTCCTATTGTATCACGTGAAACAGTCACCCCCGTTTGTCTTTTAACAGCTTTAGCTAACTGTGATGAACTTGCATGGCAATTTTCCTCAACTTTTCTTGGGACAAAACGCTCATCTCGAGGTGTTAGCTTTCATGGACGGCCTGGATTGGCTCAGAATGCTTACAACAAATACAATCTTTTTGAACTTTTGCTTCTATAATCCGACGGATTAGCAATTGTTTACTGTTTGATAGCCTTGACCATTTCTGTCTAATGAAATTACTTTCTTTGTCAAGACTTGTGACATTTCTCTTCCATGTGGTGCCATACTGGTCAGCAATGACTGGGATGAGATTGTATAGGTTAAATACCTCCCTCAATTGTTAATTATCTTGCAGCAACTTGTGTGAGGATTGGTTAGATTTGTCTGTTGTTGAATTACAGTCAATTAGCATTTTACCCATTTTAATTCCAGAGAGCTTCATTGGGGTGTACACATTTTTGTTCCTCCATGGTCTTAAATAACTTTGTTCCAAAAACTTTTAGTTTTGTTTCATTGTACTGACAAAACCCATTTGCGACAACTTAATCAGAGTTTCTGGAATATTTTATTGTATAGGATCCCATAGAAAATATAAATTCTAAAGAGAGAGATTATTTTCGGAGACATCTTTTGGGTTGTACTCATTTACGCTGAGTACTGTACAATATATACCAAAACAGGAGCTGTGTGACTGTTACTAGATTTTTCTTGTTGTTTTATTCTGCAGTCTTCAGACATACTACAGCGTGGGAACAGCCTTTTCTGCGTTTCTCAGAACAGGGTTTCAGTTTCAGCTCCCCCAATGTCCTGTCAAAACCACATTTTACAGGAAGTTCATAGGGCCTGTCATCCGATCTGCACGATCTCTGTCACCCTAAATGGGAACCAGTGGGACCTCAATGTTGACTCGCCTTCTAAACTTGCTTTCATTAATCCTAACCTTAACTTAACCCTAACCCTATCTCAATAACCTAACACTTATGACTAAACTGAACCTAGCCCTGCATTCACACTGTAAGCTACAACCCCCTCACCCCTTTTCTTTTTCAAGGGCACAGCAAGGCAATTCTCTCTCTCACAGTCTAACACTCTCAGTCAAACACACTCACACACACAATGTAGGCTACAACAAGGGTACAGCAAGGCTACTGTATCAGTCTCTCATACAGTCTCTAATCAGCCATACCATTATGACCACTGACAGCTGAAGTAAATAACACTTATAATTTGATTAGATTAAACTTTATTGTCATTGTCATTGACCAGTACAAGTACAGTACAACGAAATGCAGTATGCATCCAACCAGAAGTGCAAAAAAGAGCAGTGCAAAAAAAGTGCAGGTCAGTGTACAGATGATCCAATGTATGAGCCTATAAATGAAGCACAGTGTATGGATGTGCAAATGGCATAGTTAGGTAATGTGCAATATAACAATGTGCAATATAACAATGTACAAAGTGCAGTTGGTAGTACAAACGGAATGCATTCCACCGTGGTCCCATCAATGAGGACTGGGGCATGGATGCAGCCTTTAGACTTCCTGTAATCCAAAATAAGTTATTTGGTCTTCTTGGTGTTGAGGGCCAGGTTGTTGTCTGTGCACCAAGCCACACGGTGCTTGACTTCCTCTCTGTAGGCTGACTCATCGTTGTCGCTGATCAGACTACCGTGGTATCATCCGCAAACTTGATGATAGTGTTGGAGCTGTGAAGAGGGACGCAGTAATGGGTGAAAAGAGAGCACAGGAGTGGGCTACGCACACAGCCCTGTGGGACACCAGTGTTCAGGGGCAGGGTGGAGGAGGTGAGGTTGTCTAACCTGACAGACTGGGGTCTGTTGGTAAGAAAGTCCAGAGTGAAAATTGTACAAGCTGTCTTTGGGGCACAGTCGTAAACAACTCATCATACACAAGTTAGCAAGCATTAAATAATCATACATCAAATGGCAAAACACCAGGAATCTTAGTATCATCAGAATCACTGTCAAAAAATGAGGTGGAGAGTGGCCGAGGCCCTGGGGCAGCCTTCAGCTGCAGGGCAGGTGCTGCTGCTGAGGACCGGGCACCAGGGTCCTTTAGCACCACTCTGGTACTGAAGCAAAAGACAACTTGCAAAGCAATAAAACAACAACAACACCACAGTGAAGCCATGTTGTAGTCGTGTTCCAGTTGAGTTGCCACTTGCCTCAATGGCTCCCTCGGTGAGTTTTACCGTCATTCTTTTTTGGTGGTGTGGTGTCCGATCTGACAGAGCGTATGTTAATTTTCTTCAATCTTGTTAATTTGGCACCCCGTGAACTTGCGGAATCCCCGAGAGTGGACTTTTAACTTTTGAGACGTCATCAGAACGCGACTTCCAGATCATCGTTTATTTGCAGGTTAGTTAACACGAATATGTTCCGAGGGGCGTCTCTTGTCTGATGTTCAATCAAGTAGTCTGACTCAGAATTACCTCTATTTTGAACCCAAATGTCGTCAGAACGTTTTCAGAAAACACCACTTAAGCGCAATATTAGTTTTTCTCTTGCTGAGCTAGTATATATATATATTTGTCTTTATACTTTAGGTTCACATAATGGACTTATGAGTATAGAGTGGCAACAACGCGTCAAAAAGAAATGGAACCGACTCACATCCGATCAAAATAAACACTTTGTGTCCCTGTTAGACATTGATGAGATCTTTGACTTTGGTCTTTCTCAAGTAAGGTATGTAGAACACGTATGTTTGTTTATTTGCACCATTGTCCCTCCAAATTATTTTTCTGTAGATAACGTTTCGTGGAAATACCCCAAACCATGGATTACTTATTTTACGTTTGTTGGTGAGGAATCACTTGAGAGGCTTGTCAGACCTGCAGCATGCATGAGCATTTTTTCCAATAACCGTCTCTCTGGGTATTGTATGCACTGCATATAACACTACAGTTGTCTGTTTTCACCACTGCCATCCCTCAGCAAAGAGGACACAGACTTTCTGTCAAGCATTTATAAGCGCTACCCTGTCTGGAAGGATCCAGAGCAAGCAGCCAGATGCAAGGAGAAGGGAAATGACCGCTTTAAAGCCAGGGACTACAGCGCTGCAGCTCTGCTCTACTCACAGGTAGTGTGTGTGTGTCCAGTATTTTCTCATAGTCTCTTTCTCTTATTTGCCTTGTTCTCTCCTCCCTTCCTTCTTCCGGTCTGCCTGCAGGGTGTGTGTCATGCCTCTCTGTCATCAGAGCAGCTGTCTCTCTGCTATGCCAACCGCTCGGCTGCCCTGTGCCACCTGCAGCTCTACCAGGTGAGCAGAACGTGTCCGAGTGTACTCCTCTGCAGCCCAGATTTATAGTCTTATGTCATAAACACTGTGATGTGTGTGTGCGCGTGCGCCCTTGTGTGTGTATGTGCAGTTTGTAGCCATTCAATTAAATATAAATATAATGTCCAAATACACTTGTTCTGTTTCATAAAATTTTTACTCTAAAGCTTCCTTGATGTGCTTCCTTCACTCAGGAGTGCCTCGGCGACATTGACCAGGCCTTGAAGCATGGCTACCCCAGTCACCTGCGGCACAAACTCCAGGGCAGACGAACGCAGTGCCTTAACCGCCTCCCCGACCGGTTAGAGGGGCTAAACCAACCTAAACAGGCGGCAGGGGTCATTGTTGAGGGAGTGAGCAGCGGAAACAGGGAGGCAAAACTCCCAGACTCCCCGCAGCCTCGGAACGGAAGTGTCCCTGTGTCGTGTCTCTCCCCTCGCATGTCCGTCCGCTTCAGCCCCGGGAAAAGACGACACCTGGTGGCCAACGAGAGGATTACAGCAGGCGAAGCGGTAGTGGAGGACCGTGCGTACAGCTGTGTGCTCATACCGGGGAGCGAGGGAGGGGGATTGTTCGGGATGGAGGAGAGGCTCTGTCATTTGTGTTTGGGGGGGACCCAGAGCCCTCTGCCGTGTGGGGGGTGTAGCTACGAGCGATACTGCTCCGAGGGCTGTCGTAGGGCGGCGTGGGAGGGGCACCATTGCTGGGAGTGTCCAGTCGGGGCGGAGCTCAGGGCCGCGGGGGTGATGTCACAGCTGGCTCTGAGGGCGGGTCTGAAGGCGGGGCTCGAGGGGGCACTGAAAGCGCGGGAGCCGACTGGAGAACCCGTCAGAGAAACGGTCAGTTCCCAGAATGCCAGTTCTGAGGCAGACGCGGAAAATATCGTCCCAGGGGGGGATTCTGATGCCCCCTCCGCACGTTACCATGGCGACTCCTACCTTAGCATCTACCACTTACTGCCTCACCTGAGCGGCCACGCCCCCAGCCTGCGCTACCTGTGGTCCATCACCGCGGCGACGCTCTGCTTACGGCTCCGCCAGGTGGGACCTCCTCCTACATCCTGGGAGAGGGAAGGAGCCTGTGGGAACAAGACATATCCCGGCCAGGCGGGAGAGCAAGAGAGTGGGGTCTGGATTCCGGAGCTAAGCCTGCTGGGAAGTGTAGTTCTGAGGCACTTGCTACAGCTGCAGTGTAATGCTCAGGCAGTGAGCCTGCTCAGAGATACAGGTAGGTGTGTTAACATTTACGTCAGTTAGCAGATCCGTTTACATTTAACATTTACATCAGTTATCAGACCCTTTTATCCGTTTACATTTAACGCTTACATCAGTTAGCAGACTTGTTTATCCGTTTGCAGACCCTTTTATCGGTTTACATATAAAATGTACATCAGTTAGCAGACTCCCTTATCAGTTTACATTTAACAGCCACTTCAGTTAGCAGACTTTCTTATCAATTTACATTTAACATCCACTTCAGTTAGCAGACGCTCTTATCGGTTTAGATTTAACATTCACTTTAGTTAACAGACTTTCTTATCCATAGAGCCTGATAGCAGTGAGTTCATTAATGTTTTTACACAGGACACACCAGATAAAGACCTACCTGTTGGTTCTTTATCACACTTTGTTCCATAGATAAGTCTTATATAATGTGTATTATGTAGGGTATAAGGGATATAGACATGTCCATTAAAGAGACAGGAGTCTTTATGTATGACCTTTTGACCTTTCCATGACCTCACAGGTGATAACCTCACTGCTGCGCAGACCAGCCAGGAAGTGCGTGTTGCCACGGCAGTGTTCCCCACGCTGAGTATTCTGAACCACTCCTGCTGTCCCAACACCAGCCTCACCTTCAGGACCTCTGAACTGGGCTCCCCTGAACCTCGCCTGGACTCGGGTTCTGCACCGGAGAGGGGAATGTGTCCTGCTGGGGTGTCAGTCACTGTCAGAGCATCCAAAGACATCTCACCTGGAGAGGAGGTCCTCCACTGCTATGGTCAGTTACCCCCTGTCGGTTTCTCTCTCAGTCTGTCTGTCATGTCACTGTCTGCGTGATCCTGCTGTCTGTTAGTCTGTATGTCTGTCAGTCATATCACTGTCTGCCTGATCCTTCTCTCTGTCTGTTAGTCTGTATGTCTGTCTGTCAGTCATATCAGTGTCTGCCTGATCCTTCTCTCTGTCTGTTAGTCCGTCTGTCAGTCATATCACTGTCTGCCTGATCCTTCTCTCTGTCTGTTAGTCTGTCTGTCAGTCATATCACTGTCTGCCTGATCCTTCTCTCTGTCTGTTAGTCTGTCTGTCAGTCATATCACTGTCTGCCTGATCCTTTTCTCTGTCAGTCAGTCATATCACTGTCTGCCTGATCCTTCTCTCCGTCTGTTAGTCTGTCTGTCAGTCATATCACTGTCTGCCTGATCCTTCTCTCTGTCTGTTAGTCTGTCTGTCAGTCATATCACTGTCTGCCTGATCCTTTTCTCTGTCAGTCAGTCATATCACTGTCTGCCTGATCCTTCTCTCTGTCTGTTAGTCTGTCTGTCTGTCATATCACTGCCTGTGTGATCTTTCTCTCTGTCTGTTAGTCTGTCTGTCATTGCTTTTTAAATGTGTTCATGTGTTAAGTATTTCTGTCAACTCCTGTCTTCCACATCACCTGTTTCCCCCCTCAAGTCCCCTTACCTGCCACCCTGTCTGCTCCTCCTTCTCCTCCCCAGGTCCCCACAGCAGTAGGATGGGGTTGTGTGAGCGTCAACGCCTATTACAGGAGCAGTACCACTTCCTGTGTTCATGCCAGGCCTGCTGTCTGGAACGGGGGGAGGGACCAAACTGTGGAGGGGGCGTGGCAACCACAGTGGCACATTTGGTGTGTGGGAGGTGTCAAAGACCCGTAAAGGTGGGTGTGTCCATGTTTTCATCCATCATCAATTAAACATCAAGTGTTAATTAACCCCCAAAGTCTTACATTACTTAACCATTTTTATATACGTGTGTCTGTGTGTGTGTGTGTGTGTGTGTGTGCGTGCGCGTTTCCAGCCGGGCGAGGCAGACAGCGGGGAAGGGAGTGTGTGCACACGGTCCTCATGTGCTCATCGTGCATCTCGCTCAGAACTGGACCAGAAACTGCAGAAGGTTAAAGTTCAACTGGAGCAGGCTGTGGACCTCCTGGAGAAAGAGAAACCAGGTGTGTGTGACGTCGTAGGTGTGTGTGACGTCGTAGGTGTGTGTGACGTCGTAGGTGTGTGTGACGTCGTAGGTGTGTGTGACGTCGTAGGTGTG
>JACXGK010005049.1:0-34924 GCA_016801125.1 Novumbra hubbsi | reverse complement strand
GTAAGACCAAGGTTACCCACGTCATGATTAGATGCCAGGTAAGACCAAGGTTACCCACGTCATGATTAGATGCCAGGTAAGACCAAGGTTACCCACGTCATGATTAGATGCCAGGTAAGACCAAGGTTACCCACGTCATGATTAGATGCCAGGTAAGACCAAGGTTACCCACGTCATGATTAGATGCCAGGTAAGACCAGTTACATGCTGACAGGACCTGGAGGTTATAACCTGGAGGTTATTTACACCAGGGCTGCAGTTTTCATGTCTACTTAGCATTACTTAATCTTGCATCTTCAGTTTTTATTACACATAGAACATTCGATGCATGGCAACTCTCGGTGAACCTCTCATGGAATATCTTATTTGGCTTCATTTTTATTCAGGCACATAATCTTTCCTTTTTTGCATATCTGATCAGCTGTATTTTGATTAATTATATTTTACAGATTTTATGTATAATGCCAGCATTTTCAGAACCAGACTTTGTACTTTACTGCCCAGTCCTCTCCAATACACATTGAGTGAGACATCATCTTTAAACCTTTGTAGCCTCAAGGATTATGTCGTTACCTAGGAAGGTATTGAAATTTGTATCCGTTTACACAAGAAACTAAAAGTCACTGTATGTCTTGTTCATCAAAATAAATCTATGGTAGCTTGAACTATCTTCTATATGATCCTCTAACTAAGTTATCACCCCATAGCTCCAACTAATCTCAAGGGCCGAATTGTCACTAATGCAAAACATATGACTAAGGCGCTATTTACACTACAACAGTTTTATGTAAATTATATAGAGATGTTGCTAGGGCTTGACTTGGGATAAAATAAGTGAAGGAACTGACCAATCGCCCATAAGGCTTGTTCCATTATAGTAGCTGATCCCAGATGTCACTTTTGCCTAAAAAAGGAACTGGATCGCCGTTCTGGACCGTTTCTCCCAAGTAATGCACTGGTTGTTGCTAGATCTGTGTGATCTGTTTAGCAACCATCACCTTTTGAGGTAACGAGGAACACTTTTGCTATAGAAACCCATTATGGTTTATCGTGTGAATAGGCTCGATATACTTTTTGGGCCCTTGAGTGATGACATAGGGCGTGAGGTCATAAAACGCTTCCCTATGTTGAAATGAGTTGCTGGCTGGCAAACTTTCATTGACATAATCAGATTTTCAATCATTTCAAACAGAATTTTTCAAAATGATTCAATATCAGACTACCTGTCTAAACAATAGCTCTTTTTGACCAGCTGTGCACATTACAGTAGCTGGTGGAAGGAGAGTTCAGAAAAACTTATGTTAGCTAACTTGAAAATGGCTAATTAGCTAGATAACCAGGGGAACATGTGTGCAGCACAGGTTATCCCAAACCTATTCCCTTTTTTTTATTATGGGTTTGACTGGCAACCAGACAAATATCACCTATTTTGACAGGGCAAGAGGCTGCATACACATGTTTGTCTTCTAGTCTTTCTTGCTGCAAATGTTTTTGTATTGACGTGTTAAGGCTGATATGTTGGCATTTTTGTTATGATACATTCTGCCTCTTTTTTGCCAATCAAGCACACTGCCATACATTTATCCACATATCCCGGTCAGAGTTCTTTTTGCTTGCTTACAGCAACTGCAGCTGACCCAAGAACACTTCATATATAATCGCAAAATGGCAACTAATAGACACAGTCAAACCAGGGCCAGAAACGACTATTCATGTTATACAATTCCAAAGAAGGACAAATGTCAGTCAGCCACTGACAAATCACTTGGTTACTATTCCAAAATAATGTTTGACTAAATGTAAGTGTGTTGGGGAAAGGGCCTTATTGTTGTACAGAACATTCGCTAAAAGGTTGTAACTGCACTTTTTTTTATATTTACCATTTGTATGGGACCCATCTACACATTGTATTCTGAATAAATGGGAACATCACGCAAAAAGTTATGTTTGGAAAGCAATACAGTGGGGAGAACGAGTATTTTAAACACTGCCGATTTTGCAGGTTTTCCTACTTACAAAGCATGTAGAGATCTGTAATTTTCATCATAGGTACACTTCAACTGTGAGAAACGGAATCTAAAACAGAAATCCCAAAAATCACAGGCAGTGTATCAAACTTGTTCTCCCCACTGTATATTTGGAAATGTAATGGACAACACTCTCTTGTGCCACTCGCCTCTACTGGTTCAATTGCATTTGGGCCAGGCGATGTAAGGAAGCCTTGAGTACCCTTTGTGACTTATTTCTGGCATATAACTGTAACAAGTAACTTATGTAGATTTGAGCATTTACACAACAATTCTGAACCTTTAGAATGTTGGCCACTGGCACTCTAGGGGGACAGAGTTCTGGAGTTCCTTGGCAGATAGTGAGTTAAACCTTTTTGATTGGTAGTTGTAATTGTAAAATGATCAATAAAACAGAGGTAAATTAGAACTACTTCATTCAAAACCACAATGACGGTTGCAAGAGATGGACTGCATGAAGACAAGTGGCTGAATTGTGACTGATGGTAATGTTGAGGGAACTAGAAGTAGGAAAATGTGCTGACTGAGAGACATCAGGATGTAGCAGCACTAAGAGAAATAACAGTGCTTTCTGATAATATCGGCAGGGTTAAAGACATTCTCGTTTATTTGATTAGAACAGAACATGCTAATGATGAACAGAAAGGTGGAGCTGGAATTGGAAACAAAAGCACAAATTAATGCAACAGGGACACCATGTGTTACAGATGGACCAACAAGACCAAAGCAGATTCATTTGGACCTAAATTTAAAAGCCTAAAAAGCTGTACTATACATTATGCAAGGATATGTAAGACCAAATACAAAAAAAACTATGTGTAAACAGAAAGACAATTGACACATTCAGTTTAGTATATCTAGATGCAGGGTTATGGGTGAAGTGCTGTTATTTAGTTGACAGTGTGGAGATTGTATGGTGGTGAGGATGGTCTTATTGTTCTCTGTGGGACAGATGGTTGGTTGCTAAGGGTCACTGGGTGGACTGTTCATTCATGGTTGACCTTTACTGCCTGTCTGCCGGAGGACAACTAACACCTGAGTCACCACAGTTTTGACGCTGTTAATCCAGTCCAAGGTTATTGTCACTGCACCAGGTAGAAGTGATTTATTTCATTCAGAGGTGCATGGTCCTCTGTACATAGGAAGCCTTTGGCCTGTCGGTTTTATGCTGTTGTATGCATTCCCATGCAGATGTGCATTCATTGCTGAAAACTTGTGTTTCCAGGCTGACTTTAACCGTGTGAATGGTGAGTGGTTTTTGCCTCCAGGGGTATCTGTAAGTGCTGTTGAGCTGAGAGCCCTGTGGCAATCCTCTTTGTAGCAACAGAGCCCCCAAAGCTTACCCGTGAACCATGCCTTGTTTCCTCAGTTTTTTTCTTGATATATTTTAAACCATACTTACTTAAGATTTAAATGTTATACGAATCAGTGTAAATTAATGGGTTACGCACTGTCATAGTGCCAATTAATTAATCAATGTTCTCAACACCTTTTCTTTCCTGGCCTCATAAGGTAATTGGAGAGAGGAGATGAGGAGAGTAAAAGGGAGGCCAGAAGAGAGAGGATTTAGGGTGAACTTTTACAGAATGACAAAAAGTGTGGTTAATCTGTACAAATGACATATAATGTCCCACCCTCTCAACTAAAATGGTAAATCTCTTTGATAGGAGTGTCCATGCTTTAAATTAAATGGCATCTAGAAGCTTCTTGCTTCTAAATTAGTAGAATCAATCATGAATCCCACAGTAGAAGGCAACATGATAAGTTCAAATGCAAGCCTGCTCTCTGGGGACAGCTTTCTGCTTCCATCACTTCTGCTTTTGGTCCTGAATAGTTATTTTCCTACATATACCTGATAAAAAAAAAAAATCATTGTTTTACTCCATGTGAACACATTCCTTTTAACTATATAGCTTCTGCTTGATTCATTGACATTATAATTACTTCAATTTCTTTCTACATCCATTTTTGATCTATTCCAGTAAAACCTTTGTGGAGATAATCTCCATATGGTCCACAGCAGCAAATGTTTGGTCCTCAAGGTGTATATTCTGCTAGCATCTTCATGTGGAAGTGCACTCTACCAGTGTGTGTGTGTGTGTGTGTGTGTCCAGCAGGATGGGAAGTATGATGTGGGTGGAGGCGAGAGGTTTGACACCCTAACTGACTTGGTGGACCACTACAAGAAGAACCCCATGGTGGAGAAGAGTGGAATCGTGGTTCATCTCAAACAGGTGCATAACGTCCCGAGTAGAAACATCTCGCCAGTCTCTCATCACTAACACTTCAGGAAATGGAAACATTAATATTTTTTTTTTTTATCAATGAAACGTATTTTATGAAGTCATTTTTACATCAGCAGTTGTCACAATGTGCTTTTACAAAACCCCCAGCCTGAAACCCCAAGGAGCAAGCAACAACAGTGTTGATGCACATTATCTAGGAAAACCTCCATAGAGGGGTCTGAAACCAATTCATATGCTAGTTGTTTTGAATACAGAGCCATGAAACGCCCTGACTGTGCATTTCTCTGTCCTTGAAAGCCCTTCAATGCCACCAGAATTAATGCAGCCAACATTGAGAACCGGGTAAAGGAGCTCACCAAAGTAGCGGACAACTCTGAGAAACCCAAACAAGGGTTCTGGGAGGAGTTTGAGGTATGTGAGTGTATTTCAAAGGTATTTTAGCAGAGCTTACACAATAAGCTCATTAGATTGTTATAATTTTCACCTGAACACACTGTGGCATATCTGACTAAACACACAAAGATATCCTGCAAAAATCTAAACTAGCCTGGTCTTGATTTCATCATATTTACCTTGTCAGAGGGACGTTTGTTGTATAATATACACATTTGTGAGTTCATATTCCAGAGAGTGCTTTGTCTATTACTCACATTTGTGAGTTTATATTCCAGAGAATGCTTTGTCTGTGATTCACATTTGTGAGTTTATATTCCAGAAAGTGCTTTGTCTTAAGAGTCACATTTGTGAATTCATATTCCAGAGAATGCTTTGTCTGTGATTCACATTTGTGAGTTCATATTCCAGAGAGTGCTTTGTCTGTGACTCACATTTGTGAATTCATATTCCAGAGAGTCTCCCTTGGACTCGGGGAAAGATGTGAACTAGATACAGCGACTGATGTTTCTAATGCTGCTCTGTCTTTTTTCAGGTGTTACAGCAGCAGGAGTGTAAACTTCTCTATCCCAGGAAGGAAGGACAGAGGCCAGAGAACAAGAGCAAAAACAGATACAAGAACATCCTCCCTTGTGAGTGAGATAATGTTTCCCTTAAACCTGTTTGTGCGTGTGTTTTTGCCGGTGTGTGTGTGTTTTTGCCGGTGTGTGTGTGTGTGCCTACATCTAATGTTACAACAGACTGTAATTCTTGTATGCTTGTGTACCAGTCGACACCACACGGGTGGAGATCAGGGAAGCAGATGCAGATCTTCCTGGCTCTGACTACATCAATGCCAACTACATCAGAGTGAGTTCTGGAGATGACTAATGGTATCTAGGAAATAGGGATGTACTGTATAAAGTGGAATTGTTTCCATGGCAATTTAGAGCGCATCCTAACATCCACTTGAGTCTGTTTTCCCTATCTATCCAATTGACATAAATGCATTACTAACAATTTAATTTGTTTCTTGTACCTAAATATTCATATATGTAAATCCTGGAATGCATTTTTTAATTGATGGTCCCTGTGAAACACTTAACTACAAACCGACCTGAACATTGGAAACCTTGGTCATTTCAGACACTGTTAGTTATCCTTGTATATTGTCCTGTTCCCATACCTAGTCTCACAATGGTGTGGTGTTACACACATCTCCTATTGTCCTGCTCCCATACCTAGTCTCACAATGGTGTGATGTTACACACATCTCCTATATTGTCCTGCTCCCATACCTAGTCTCACAATGGTGTGGTGTTACACACATCTCCTATATAGTCCTGTTCCCATACCTAGTCTCACAATGGTGTGGTGTTACACACATCTCCTATATTTTCCTGCTCCCATACCTAGTCTCACAATGGTTTGGTGTTACACACATCTCCTATATTGTCTTGTTCCCATACCTAGTCTCACAATGGTGTGGTGTTACACACATTTCTGTACAAACTCTGATCTCAAAATGGAAAACAAATCAAAGTACAGCAACCTATACGTCCAAATTAAAAGGTATCCACAAGCTGGTTACTTGCATTCTCCAGCACTACCCCAGTGCCTACACTGTATGTGCTTTGGTAGACAACTGTTCTATGTTTGGCATCTAAAAGAACCAACCCAACCAGACCACACTACCACAATAAAGCACAACCAGGCCCCACCACCACCAGGCTACCAAGGTTTCTATGTTTCTTAGAAAGGAAAGAAATGACTGAGAAATGCTTCTTCCCCAGAGTGCGCACGAAGAGGGCCGTCATGTGGAGGAGGGCAAGTTGTTTATTGCCACGCAGGGTTGCCTTCAAAACACCGTGGTGGACTTCTGGAAGATGGTGTATCAGGAGAACACACACGTCATTGTCATGACCACCAAGGAGATGGAGAGAGGACGGGTGAGGGTGTAGAATAATAATTACTGCCCCCAGAAACTGACTCATCAATCTCACCTCGTTTCGTTGTGGTTGGCTTATAAATGGGCTCGGTTCACTAGTGTTTTCTGGAAATGAGGGATTGAATTCTTGCAACATGCATTCCCATTCATTTCTGTTAGAGTCTCCCACTGACACAATATCTGTTTAAAAATACACTGTTCAAAAAAATTACGAGAACTCATAATCATCACAGCAGGTAATTTTCATCACAGGTACACTTTAACTGACAGACAAAATGAGAAAAGAAAATCACATTGTAGGATTTTTTATGAATTTATTTGCAAATTATGGTGGAAAATACGTATTCGGTCACCTACAAACAAGCATGATTTCTGGCTCTCACAGACCTGTAATTTCTCCTTTAAGAGGCTCCTCGGTCCTCCACTAGTTACCTTTATTAATGGCACCTGTTTGAACTTGTTATCAGTATAAAAGACACCTGTCCACAACCTCAAACAGTCACACTCCAAACTCCACTATGGCCAAGACCAAAGAGCTGTCAAAGGACACCAGAAACAAAATTGTAGACCTGCACCAGGCTGGGAAGACTGAATCTGCAATAGGTAAGTAGCTTGGTGTGAAGAAATCAACTGTGGGAGCAATTATTAGGAAATGGAAGACATACAAGACCACTGATAATCTCCCTCGATCTGGGGCTCCACGCAAGATCTCACCCCGTGGGGTCAAAATGATCACAAGAACGGTGAGCAAAAATCCCAGAACCACACGGGGGGACCTAGTGAATGACCTGCAGAGAGCTGGGACCAAAGTAACAAATCCTACCATCAGTAACACACTACGCCGCCAGGGACTCAAATCCTGCAGTGCCAGACGTGTCCCCCTGCTGAAGCCAGTACATGTCCAGGCCCGTCTGAAGTTCACTAGAGAGCATTTGGATGATCCAGAAGAAGATTGGGAGAATGTCAGATGAAACCAAAATAGAACTTTTTGGCAAAGAATGCTGAGTTGCATCCAAAGAACACCAAACCTACTGTGAAGCATGGGGGTGGAAACATCATGCTTTGGGGCTGTTTTTCTGCAAAAGGACCAGGACGATTGATCCATGTAAAGGACAGAATGAATGGGGCCATGTATCGTGAGATTGAGTGAAAACCTCCTTCCATCAGCAAGGGCATTGAAGATGAAACGTGGCTGGGTCTTTCAGCATGACAATGATCCCAAACACACCGCCCGGGCAACGAAGATGTGGCTTCGTACGAAGCATTTCAAGGTCCTGGAGTGGCCTAGCCAGTCTCCAGATCTCAACCCCATAGAAAATCTTTGGAGGGAGTTGAAATTCTGTGTTGCCCAGCAACAGCCCCAAAACATCACTGCTCTAGAGAAGATCTGCATGAAGGAATGGGCCAAAATACCAGCAACAGTGTGTGACAACCTTGTGAAGACTTACAGAAAACGTTTGACCTCTGTCATTGCCAACAAAGGGTATACAACAAAGTATTGAGATAAACTTTTGTTATTGACCAAATACTTATTTTCTACCATAATTTGCAATTAAATTCATAAAAAATCCTACAATGTGATTTTTTGATTTAATTTTCTCATTTTGTCTGTCATAGTTGAAGTGTACATATGATGAAAACTACAAGCCTCTCTCATCTTTGTCAGTGGGAGACCTTGCACAATTGGCGGCTGACTAAATACTTTTTTGCCCTACTGTAAGCAATTGTGAATCAATGTGTCACGTGTTTTGGTGCAAACGAATGTGACAACAGGTGCACTGGAGAGGCAATGGCAAATTTTTGTTTTGCTAGTGTTTTTGTTACTACTGGTAGCATGAGGTGGTACCTGCAGCCCATTCAGGTTGCACAGGTAGTCCAGCTCCTCCAGGGTGGCATATCCATACTTCCCGTTGCAATAAGGTATGCTGCGTCTCCCAGTACAGTCTTAAGAGCATGGAGGAATTATTAGGAGATGCTGTTACACGAGGAGAGCTGGACAGGGCCGTAGAAGAGCATCAACCCTGAAGAAGGACCAGTATCTGTTCCTTTGTGCATGGAGGAACAGGAGGAGCACTGCCGGAGCAGACGGGAAAGAGTCTGGAGACGCTGGGGTGAATTTTATGCTATGTTATGTTATGCACAGGCCGCAACGTGCTAGCCAACAGTACCCTGACTGGTATCGCCAGACTGGATGCGGCTGCAGTGGGCCTTGAGTTTCTCCTGGCGCAGGACAAGGCCCAGCCTCATGTGGCCAGAGTGGGTAGGCAGTGTCTGGATGACGAAGGCATTGATGCCATTGACTGGCCCTCGCGTTCCCCAGATCTGAATCCAATTGAGAACCTCTAGGATGTTATGCACCAGTGCATTCAATGCAACCAAGTAGCACCACAGACTGTCCAGGAGTTCACTGATGCCCTGATCCAGGTCTAGGAGATCCCACAGGACACCACTCATCAGGATCAGGCCCAGACGTTTTCAGGAGTGCATACAGGCACGTGGGGGTGATACACACTACTCTGTCACATTATATTTGCGCTGGCAGTCTAAAAGGAGCCATAGAGGCTTTGGTGGATCAAATGAATTGGGCTCATCACACAACATGGTTTTCCAGATCTGAGGTCTAACGGGAGGAGAGCCAGCTGTTGTCTAAGACAGGAGGACAGCTAAGCGGATTGTAAAGCTACTTGAGGGCTTCAGGACGTCTAAATGAATGATTTTCTCTTGTCAGAACAAGTGTGTACGCTACTGGCCAGACCTTAACGCCACAAAGGACTTTGGAAGAGTGAGTGTAAAGAACGTGGAGGAGCATCCAGCTCAAGACTACATTCTGAGGGAACTGGAGGTGACACGGTTGGACCGGGTAAGACAGCCCCCTTCAGTCACAGCGTGTCTAAATAATGCACTTTTACCGTTTTCTACATTATCACACCAACTTAATCTGGCACATTATGTCCAGTTCCTATTAAATGGGTGGTTTAGATTGTATAAAGGGCCATTAATGAGACGTGCCGCACTGATTCATTGAGAGCCCACCAGACAGTTAAAGTAATGCATTGTTTTGCAGCCCATGCTCATTTGGTAATGACATGTATACTTTTTTTTAACAGTAGCTTGAATAGTTTTAAGGTACTCGCCATAAAACCCAGTTTAATCACATTAAGTAATGTCTTACTAAGACTCTTGGCATATACCAGGTTAAACAGCTGCAGTAATGCACCTGTAATCTGAATCTCTTCCTGTATGCAGAGGGAGCCAGTGAGGTATATCTGGCATTACCAATACCTGAGCTGGCCTGACCACGGTGTGCCCAACGAGCCGGGGGGTGTGCTCAGCTTCCTGGAGCAGGTCAACCGTACGCAGAGCGCCATTCCTGACACCGGGCCCATTGTGGTCCACTGCAGGTAAACACACACACATTGGTCTTCAAACCTATCTGTTTGAGAATACCGTTCTTAGTGGGGATGTTTTGATGACACGGTCATGTGAGTTCTAATTAACATGAAGATGCTGATGTATGGCTCTTCGTGTAGACTGTCCTACACTTATATTACAGTCTACATCAGGAGTTAGCCATACATCAGTGTTATGTTGTATGGGTAACTTATCTTTCATTTTTATAAGCTCGTAGCTCCATTTTTTTATCAGACAAACCTGTTTTTAAGTCTTAATTATTATTGAAGATGTAGTATGTGACTTGCGCAATTAACAAAATGCTCTATTCACAATACTCCCACAATACTGTTTCTAACGTTCTATTTGTCCAACTTCAGTGGGAGCTGATGACGATTTGATCTAAAGTGCAGTAATCAATGTGATTTCAATACAGTATAATGTTAATACTCCACTGAATTTTGATAACATGATAACTTTAACATCTGACAAAGTATTTGATAATATGATGATGGAAAAAAAAAAATATATATATATAAGTTAGCAATTGGTAATTAGCCCCTGTTGAATTTCAAAGTCATCCCTACGGCTTGTTGACATGGCGCAGAAAGGGACACCGTTGTCAGGGAGCATTTTGTAGCTCGACAGCAGTACTTCTACAACCAGAGGCCAAAACTTGCAGACTTCATGTTTTAGTAGCCAATAGTGATGATGCATGTACATGCCCAGAACCTAACATCTAACTTTATCACAATGGCAGTATGTCTGTTTTTAAAGTTCAACTAAAGGTTATTATATGCTGCTATTTTGTGCTTCATTCTCCCTCAGTGCAGGAATTGGGAGAACAGGCACCATCATTGTCATTGATATTCTCATTGACATCATCAACAGACAAGGTAATAATTCTGAGCTGCTAGAAAAACATAAAAATACCCGAGGGTTCTTATCCAAAAGTTATCAAATATTTGGATAAATAACAGCTGAAGTATCAGTCATCTAAACAATATAGCCGTGTTATCAAGGCCAGCAAAATGTTACGGCTCTGACAACTGTCCTATCTAAACGTTATATTTTGTTTTACAATAATGTTTTTAATTTCTCTAATCCAAAATGTATTATTTTTAGAGGAGCTCTCCAGTCACATAGTTTTTTCTGATATCTCTTTCCAATTGAAAAATCCCATTTTGCAAACATATAATTGTTTGCAAGATGAAATAATAGTGACTTTTAACCTATTATAACTGAGAGCTGTGCCTCCACAATTGACCTGTTTCACACTTGAAACTATATTCGGTTGGGATTGATGTTAATATGTCAGGATGAGGTCCCTTTCTTTTATAACAATGTGTTTTTTGAAGAACTTTCAATGTTGTAATAAAGTGACTGGACTGCACCTTTTCAGATGTCTGTGTGGGACAAGCAACAATCCAGTAATACATAGTATACATACACATCAAAAACACAAGACAGACCTATTAGGAGTTGTGACAAATATGTGTAACAATACTGCCCTTTCACCTGTGCATGTCTGTGTGTTTCAGGATTAGACTGTGACATCGACATCCCTAAGACCATCCAGAGGGTTCGTCAGCAGCGATCAGGCATGGTGCAGACAGAAGCCCAATATAAGTTCATATATATGGCTGTCCAGCAGTACATTGACACGGCACAAAAGAGACTTGAGGAGGAGCAGGTACTAACCAAACCCCCCGCTAGCAGGATTAGATATCCATGTTCATTAGCTTTCTTTATGTAAATAAAAGGACCAATGTGTAAAATCAAGATCAAGATTAGTACAGTTGGATGTCATTTTTTTTGTAGCCTCACAGTGTCAGCTGAACGTAACACTCTGTTGTTGTGTGTCTTGTTTTCGTGGATTTCAATGCTTCCAGATATTGTGTTGCTGATCTTTTAGGATGAAGTGAGGGTTTTATTACATATTTTCTAAATCAAAGTGCTCTTTTTACACATTAGATTTTTTATTCAATTATTTCTTTAATGATTTCATATTGAGTTGTTTGGCAGTCCATTAGGGGGCAGTAGTGTTCTCTGTTTTATTAAATGAAGTGATCTATATTTAGAAATAATATTTACATCAGTGCGAGATCAGGGTGGCGTGAAGGGCCTGCAATCACCTGGGTGTTGGTAATCAAATATGGCAACCATAATGCTAACCCTTCCCAAGAGTAGAGCGAGCTCAGTGTCAAATGGAAAACATTTAAAACTGCCAAGATCCTTTGTAGAACTGGTCGACCTGCCAAATTAAGTAACCAGTCAAGAAAGGCCTTGTTCAGGATGGTGACAAAGAACCAAATGGTCCCTGAGCTTCAGGTCTTTAGTGGAATTTTTTTTTTTTGTAATTTGTTGAAATGTGTAGAATTGTTTTATACACTATTTTGTTTAACTGAATCCCAGAAAAATAGTGAAAGTGTGATCAATCCCTGTTGGGTAGGTAAATTACCATGCTTATCAATTTGAAAATTGCAGAAAACTGGACATACCAGTTCTAAACCGCCAACAGTCAAAGACATTAGTGCCATACATACAGCCCAGTCTGTTAGAAACATAACTGCCTGTGTCTGTGCACGCGCACGTTTGTGTTGTTCTGTCTGCAAGTAGCTAACACGTTGATATAAAGAATGTAGCCGTCGTCTGAGTAACAACCACAGGTAAGAAGCAAGCTAGCTAACTAACTGTCATAACTCAATACCTGTAAGGGTTTACAATAGATGAATGTCTTGCATGCAACATTAGAGATTCAGCAGCAACAATAAGACCTATATGTGAATGTTATTATGGTCGGACACTGTGTGGCCAAACTATATTTTCTACACCCTCTTTAACCCCGAATGCAGCACAGTAATATACCATAACACCTCATTAGAAAGTTGCTAGTGGCTTTTATTAAGAGTCTGGGTGGCAATTCATTCAACAATTTTTCGAGATGGTTATTTGAGGGGGAATGATGTTATTATGAGGCAATGAGGTTAAGACAGTATTGTGTTGACAGTATAATGTTTAGAAAACACAAACACAGTTTACACAATTAAAAGGATGTACACGTAGGATGTCTTAGCATTTCACGCCTCAAGCCTTTTGTGTGGACGATGCTGGGCTGGGAAAGAAGTAAGGGAACCCGGCTAGTGGTCGTACCAAATGTGAAATGATACTAATATTACTTTCCCAGAGGTACATTCACTGTGGTACGTTTAATCTAGAAGACTTTGCTGGCTGGAACAGGGCATGTTATGCTACCTTGTCTCTATATTTGGGCAATTCTTTTGTTTTTAAAGTAAAAGTGGTTCATGTGGCTGCTTCCATTGCAGAAGAATAAGACAAAGGAGAGGGAGTACTCCAACATCAAATCCCCCCCAATGACCAATGACCGATCCAAAACCAACATGACCTCTGTGCCATGTGCCTCTGTGTGAGTAGACTTACAAACATACATCCTGCAGTCCACAAACTACACCTACTTTGTTCTCTCAAAATGCACACTGTTTCTGCCATCTGTGTCATATGAAATTAAAGAGTATTTTAACTCACCATGATTTGTCTGTGTTGCATACATTCGTATGAAGAAGGTTGACGAACGACGACCCTTCTAGCGTGTATGAGAACTTGAACATCAAGACCAACCCAAAGACCTCTGGAAGCTGTAGTAACACTCGGAGGTAAAGGTCAGACATTGATTTCTGCTTCTCTACAATTCAATGTAAGTTCTCTATTATTACAGTTGTACGTTTTATAGGATATGCATGCTCGCAAGTTGTAAAGTATCAAACTGAAAAGCTTTAATTTAGTTTTATTGTTTTGTTCATTGTTAAAGGTGCACTCCAGTGCCATGATCACCCAATTGACAATTTACAAGTGGCAGAAATTGCATACATAACCTAATAAAAACATTGAGATACTTTAGAGGTTAACAAGGGATTAACAAATTAGTTTATATTTTTGAAAATTATAAAGTACTGCTCTACAACAGAAAACAGTGAGGGGAATGTTGCATTTTAAGTTTACATTCAATTGGTCAGTGCATATACTGACCAAGTGAATGTAAAAATAAAATATACGTAAACCTTATAAAATTTGAAGCTCATATTCTAATGGCAAGTGGTCCCTGCTTGTTCCGCAAAACAAGACAGAATGTTCAGTCTTCAAATTCAACGTTTAACGTAATTTCTCAGTATGTAAAAGTTGGCAATACATGTTTGGTTGTCCACCATATGTTAAGTATCAAAAGTACAAGTCATTTTAAGAAACTCACAAGTAATTTATTTTCATATGAATGTGTATTCCAAATGCATTTATTATATCAAGCATTAAAATATATATAAAAAAAATTCAAACAACATTTTCTGTATAGGTATGTTAACACACAATGATGTCTATTGGTGGGGGGAAATGATTGCATTGAAATGATAAACTTTGCATTTACTTTTGGAGATCAGTGTATATGGAAAACGGTCGGTGGATGACTAAATAAGTGTCCCATTGTGTGTGCTTCAGTTTTAGCTGAGGTGCCACTTTGCCAGTGCCTGAACCATGGGGGCCATGTGGACCTCTGGCCCTGGACCCCTGGGCAGTGGACCCTGCCTGGGGAGAAGATGGTGGTGCTGACCCTTCTCTCCTGCTGCCATGGCTGACCGCCTGGAGCCTTCCCCTCTCCTGTGAGAGGGGAACACCTCAACACTCTCTCTCCCTCACCATGATGTCTCCTTGGCTGCACAATCCCTTCAACCTCTCCGGTGTTCCCAACAAAGTGCCTGCCTCCTAGTTTTTCACACGGCTGTTCCATATCATCACCCAAAACACCCTGCCACCAACTAAACCAATAAGTCTATTCATCTCATTGTAGTAGACTCTCACACTAAATTGCCATAAGAAACCAATGTGGTGTACTCTTCTGCAATGTACATGTATTTTGGGGGGTTCCATGCTTAACCATCACTGGGAGCGGATGAGACAGAAAACATGACGCCCCACGTCCGGCGGACTAATCTAGATGAACCAATGACTCCAGCAATGTCCTGTTATTACTTTCTTGCAGCGGTCATTAGTGTGGTGTTGATTGATGGTGGGAAGATAGTGAACCAATCGGCTACCAGGAAGCACTGGCACAGAAAAGCCAACTCCTTGCACAACCCTCTGTCCCGTCCTTCATGAAAACGCTCGATTTTCAAAGGCACAAGGAAAGTAATGGTAATGGCCGTTTTAGAGTGAGGAGCTGATTTCAGGGTTGGACATTTCCCATGTATTGTCTCAATTTAGTTTGAGAAGTTCTTGATTTTCCACAGCAGTTCTACCGATAATCTTTTGTGCCAATAGAAAAGGTTTACCACCATCACAGCTACCTAGAGCTTGTTCAAAGATTTTAAGCTCTTGTTCTGTAGTTGAGGGGCCTGGGTTTTGTTCCAGTTTGCAATTGTTTAAAATGACTGCGTGTATACTCCATCTCCTTCTGACATGAAAAAGGAGCTTAAAGCTTCATGTCCTGGTTCTATCAGTTGATTTTTCTTTTTTGTGGAGTCACTTGGTAATATACAGGAAACTGTTTGACGTTTTTCTAAATTGGGAAAATTTTAAAAGTTATTGGTCGGGAATAAAATCCAATTCCACAATTCCCCCCCAAGTAATCTTTAGAATGTTAAGCCTTCTGTAGATCCTTGTTGATATTCTGGTTCATGGGTTTTATCTCACCCGTTATAACGAGGTTGCTAAGTCAACTTCTGGTGTAACATGTGGGAAATGTAAAACAACAGATTTTTAAATATGACCTAATTGTTATTCATTATCATATGCTTTCAAATATACAATTTGTGCTTCACTTCACTAGATTGTAACTATATTGGCCTCATCTGAAGTCTCAGACAAGTTTATCTTAATCCCTTCCGAAACGTGCTACCCTAACCCTTTGGGTTATTAGTTTGAGCAGAGTTTTTGAGATAGGAGCGGATCTCGAATGGGTCCGGGGGCAGTTCTTCTCACAAAGACATCTGGTACCATTACAAGGGTTGGTGATCCATTAATGAATAATATGATCCATTAATGAACAGCCGAGACTATATACAACATGCACATGTATTCAGTTTTGCTGTAAAGTTAGATAAAAGCAGATATAGAAGGTAAGTTGGAAGGTAAGGACATAGAAGATCATAGGAAATCCTGTCAAATAGTGTATCGAATACTGATTCAAGCTCACATCGCTGCTGTTACAACTTGGTGCAGTTGTCACTGACTAGTTGGATATTTATTTGAGAGGAGTCAGGCAGCTCACTCGGCTCACTGACGTGGGCTACCATCCATGAAGTCTTTAGCTATTCATTACTGAGCCAGATGGGCCTACAGTCCAAGATTAAAGAATAGGTTTTGTCTCCAAAAAGTAATCTACAAGATGGCTATAATCCAGGATTGACAATGTTGGAAGAGTAAATGCCGTCATTCATATGATGTATAATGGTTGGGGGCTTCTCTCTGGACAGACTCTCTCCTGCAAACGCATATAAAGGCATAAAAATTACATTAAAGGTGTTCACACTGGATTAACCCTGACAGCTCAATGTTGTCTTCCATTTGAACAAAACCATTTTTTGGCTGTTCAGAGGAAGACGTGTTTTCTGTTGATTATGTTGGGTTCTTAGTGTTCAGGCTTTTCAACTATGGCTCATCCTAATGTGAATGCAGTAACGATGAAACGAAGATGATACAGGATGACACGTTGCGGTTGTTGATGTCATATTCATGCTGTATTCTGACGTCACTGGTAAAATAACCTTTGTCACTGGAAGTTAGGATGGTATGTTTTAATCAAGTGGTATGCTTTTTTAAAGTTAACACTGAAAATGTTTGTGAACCAATCCCTTCAAATGCCTGCCGATCTCCCAATCCTTTCCTTTGAATGAAAATGACATTTTTGGTTTCTGTATTCATAATTATACTTAATTATGTTGCACTGTTGTTGTTAATTATGGTGTTAATTATGATTTATGTATTTCACTCTGCCTGTAAGGGTCAAAATGTAGTAAGATTTGGTGAAACATTTAGATGTGAATCCTACTTTAATTTTCACTTAATCATGCATTGATGTCAGTTGGAGTATAATAGAACATTTGACTGAAGTGGAAATTAGTATGTGCCCAAACACCAAATACTTGAAATTCTATTGAAAACTGCTAAATGCTTTGGCTGTGGGCCTGTGATCTGTAAAGTTGTTCATTGGCTATTTAAAGAGTACAATATGTTTTGCTATAAGTGACATCAGTCTTGTAAGTATTATTTCAAATGTTCTGGGGTTTCAAATTGTAAATATCCTATTGTCATTTGATGCATTTTATATTGTATTAGAATTTTACTATTCTAATTTTGTTTATATTTAATAATTATTATTATTTTAAATTGTAAGTTACATTAAGCTGGTGCTTCTGGGATGGATACCGTAATTATATCAGTAGTTTTATTTCTGCTCCCTAAATTTACTTGAATATTCAACATGTCAACATATTTTTCAAACCTATTTTTTCCTTTGTTGGTTACAATACGCTAGATTTGAGTAGTGGTGTATTGCCTGTTCCTGTGTTCAGATGAAGACTGTTTCCCTTCTTGCACTGGCTTAACCCAAACTTCTTCTGTCCTGGCATACAGCACCGATGCAATGAGTTTGACAGAATGATAAAATATTTAATTTAAACATTTAATAAAAAAACAATGAAGGAAATATCAAACATCAAAAATGTATCTTTCCTGTCTCTGAGCTATGAATTTCTTTTTTTTCTAGGCTCATCTTGTATTCTGTAAAATGTGATCTTCCAAACTTTATTTCCCGGGAAATATCAATTTAAATTGTCTTGCGCAATACCATCGATATTTACCAGGCATAAGCTAAAATGCAACAGCTGTTACCATGCTTCTCAAAAACAGAATTAAACAATAAATTTGCCAAAATTTACGGACCTCTACATAAAACCCATCCAACAGGTATTGTGAAAGAGGATAGGATCATGTAAACGAGGAACTGCAAATCAGAATTTCCTACAGACTTTGCTCATCATAATAAACATCTATACAGGAAGGACCACTCCTACTAGAAATGCCCCTCTACGTCCACTCCTTATTTTACAAGGAAGTAGTTTATTATATTCCAGTCAAGCAGTAAAAGGGTTAGGGTTAGTAATAGTAGATGTGTATTAAGGAAATCCTGACTAATCACTGGTATGCTGGAAAGATCCAATAGAAAGTGATGAATTCCAGTTCAGAGATCATGAGTTCCAAACGTGATGATGCATTTATCTCAACATTATTTTGCTCATTACTTATTAAGGGAGTGCTGTACAAAGTGTTTTTAATAAAGAAAGCTACATTGTAATTTTCACACAAACAAAAAAATCGCCATTACTATATTATTGGTCATTTACTGTAAAAATAAAAATGAAATAACATATCAAAACAGTACAATCACATATACATACACTTACAGTTTCAGCTTTATGTTTTGGCAAAAATAGATAATAAAATCAGTCAATTAACACAAATCAAGTAGCATTTTGAGTTTAAACCATTAAGTATGAATGCCTTTTCTGGTTTGTACTAACAATGTTGCTTTCAGTGTCCTGTGAAGCGAAGTCTAGATCACACAATCACTGTCACTCCCATTGGTCAATACTTTGTATAAAAGATTTCACAGAGATTATGTCACACAGTTTGCATGGTTCTTCCGAATGTACTGTACTTAAATGAAAAATCTGTTAATGACCTCCTGGCTGGTGTTAGTGAAAGTGTATGAATATGAATTTGTATTACATTTCTAGTTAAAGCATGCCATTAGCAATTGCAAAAAATTATATTTAATGGGGTATTTTGTTCCTCAAAATAAACTGCTGTAGCCTGTCCTGATTTAGTGGCAGGACTTAACCTTGTGGCTTTATACCTTTTAATGAGCGTGCTCTGAAATCTGTCTTAGTTCACGTAGTGGGAGCTCATGCTCTTCTAGTGCTACCACTTACGTCTGACCCCCATTCATCTTCTTATCTATGGTTGTTTCCCGTGGTATGTAAGGAAGTTCATTCCTTTGTGGGCAGTGGAGGAGAGGATGGCCGACACAGGATAGTTACTGAAGATCTCCCCCGTACCAGAGCTCTCTGTGGGGATCTGTGGGCTGCTAAACCAGGGTGGCATTAGAACAAGTGAGATCTGGCATGTCGCACACTGTCTTTCACTGACAGGCGTTATGTCGTGGTAAACGGGAGAGCTGTGGTGCTGCCGGAGCCCGGCACCGGGACGACAGAGCGCGGCACGCAGCGCATGTTTCCCGTGGTGACGATGCACTGGAGGGGCCACAGCACGATGACCACCATTAGCACCATTAGCACGATGAAGAGGAGAAGCCGCTTCCAGTCGGTCAGGCGCCCCACGAAACCCACGCGGCGGGGTCGCGTCCGGGCCGGGACCCCGTCCGCTTTGCTGGCCCCGATGTTGATGCAAACGCAGAAGGCGGAGCTGGTGGCTCCGGGGCCGGCGTCCAGGGCCTGCTTGTAGCACAGCTTCTCCCCGTCCAGCCACACAGGCTCCTCGGTCTGCAGGTGACTGGGCAGTTTACACAGGACCTCCCGGCTGGTGGCCAGGGCCGGGGGACCCTCCTCGGGTATGGGGGTCGGGCGGCGGCAGAGGGGACAGAGGATGTTGCCGCTGCCTCCTTCTTCCTGCTCTTGGAGGGAGATGGTCATGAGGCGCGACAGGCACTCCAGGCAGAAGGTGTGGGTGCACTGCAGCAGCTTGGGTGTCTTGAAGACGTTGTCGTAGGTGTTGTAGCAGATGGCGCACTCCGGCTGGCCGGCGGCAGACGGCGCGTTGTCTTCCCGGGGCATCCACTGGGTGTGCCACACATGAGGGACCTGCGCCATCTGTGATGGGTGCTGTGGGTCCGTTTCTCCCGTTTGTCTTTGGCTTGGTACTCCCGTCCTCTTCTGTTTCCCTGGTGATGATCTAGGAATGAATTAACGACAGATGATCTTGTGTTATTGTATTGGAAAATAATTCTGGTCCATTCTTTCATAAGAGCAGTGCAAAATGATTTGTAAAGGTTTGTGGCTCCTTGCAGGTTCCATTTAAAACAAAAAGAAATTCAATATTTATTACCAATAAACATAGTTAACATTTACAGTACAAGTACAGTGCTGAATGTACTTATTTCAGTGCTGTAGGACATATACTTAAGTCAGACCACACCAACACTTAATTTCCTGCTTACTAATTCATACAGCATGGGGACGTTGGATGTCCATTCATTTGTTTTAGCACCGTAATGTAACATCTGTAACATGATTGTAAAGACATCCTCTTGCATCCTTCTTCAACGTCCCTCCCACCACTTTCACAGGATGTAATGCTGGAAAAATATATATCAGACCCCCTTTACTACAGTATAGGGGGTCCATGTCAAAGTACGATTTACTACAGTACAGGGGGTCAATCCCAAGGTATGCTTTACTACACTACAGTACATGGAAGGTACACTGTCCATTGTGTGCTTTCCCAACTACTTTACTCTGAAACACCAATGATTGCACCTCTGATGTCCCATCTGACAAACTACTCAAGTTTGCAAATGACACCAGGCTGGTCATACTCTTGACTGACAACAAAAGGGTGTTGATGTTCCAGTGGCATGTTGTAGTCTCAACAATATGAAACTCAACCGTCAAAATAGTAAATGTGTTGGTCACCTGCAGAAGATTTCCAGTTCTCTTTGTGCACTGAGGGTAACTGTTAAGCTGTAAATAAGGCTGAATATCTCAAATTCCTTCAGACCATCAACCACCCATATGGTTACGAATCAGTAGTAACTAAGAACACTCTTACCAGGATATACTATTAGTGGATTCTAATAGAACTCAAGCAATACAGGTTTGGTTCTATGTATCATAGATTGTTACCAGGTACCAGATGTTTTAAATGAAGGCTTGTTCTTCCCTTTTCAGATTCTTTGCTCTTTACTCCACTGAGCAAAACAAATGCTTTTATAAACTAGGAACATAGACCTGAATATTGGCATGTTACTGTACATTCAGGGGATCTACCAATGGATGTTGTGTGTAATTATTTGTTTGTTTCGTGGTGTTTGAAAAAAAACTCTTAACTATACTCTGGCTAACAGTTGCTTACAGAGATGTTTGGTAAAAGCAAAAAAGGCGATCACTAAGCCAGATTTGCATATAAGTCTGTGCCACATGGATTTGTCAGTTTTTGGGCAAGGGTCTGTGGGACCGTGTTAAACTTGCCAGGTTAAACATTAAAGTTTGCTGTGCCTTCCCAACCCTTCAGGGGAATAACAACGTCATCAATTACTCAGGCCCTAGT
Organism: Novumbra hubbsi; assembly: GCA_016801125.1. NCBI lineage: Eukaryota > Metazoa > Chordata > Actinopteri > Esociformes > Umbridae > Novumbra > Novumbra hubbsi. The sequence continues at coordinate 13,589 of JACXGK010005049.1, read as the reverse complement.
GTTGTTCTGCCTAGAGATAATGTTATTTATGATCCTGGTTATTAAGGACAGCTGGTACAGACGCCCAAGAAGGTAAGGACGTTATGACCCATTCTTGTTGTGTGCCGCTTAATGGGTCTTCAGAGTCTACAAGTTCTGACAAAGTTTATGGTCTGTTTGTCCATTTCAAAGCTGCAGATTAGACGTTTACGGTTGTCCTATTCATGTTTTCCAAAATCATCGATGCCTTTGATGATTTGGTATTGACATATTTGACTGCTTAGAGTCTGGTGGTGGAGATGAGGTAGAAGGCTGCATTACTGCTCCCCCATACTCCCACAGTCACAGGGAATCACAGTGGCTGTTTGTCCGTACCTGTTTGCCGTAGCGCAGGGGAGAATAGTTTCACCTTGTCTTAACCACATTTCGCCACGACAATTCTGTGAAGTTCATCAGCCTCCTACATGTCCCAGTGATCCCTTCGGGCTTATGTGGGTGTGTCATTTCTAATGCGGCGTTGTCTCCATGTGCCTTGACACATCAGAAGCCAAGACCTCGGCATGTTCCTTGTAGTGCCTAAGGGAACTAACCTGGAGGGACCCTGAGCTTGTACTGCAGGGGCAGGGGGATCACAGGGCCCCCGCTTTGGCTTATGGATGCGCCGTGCGAGGGTGACGTGTACGTAATTTATTATTCAGCCCCGTTCACTTTCTCCACCAAGCCTGTCTGTGGGGAGACCTGGTGATTGCAGTTCACTGATTCCAATCTGACAGAGCTTAAGAGAATTGACGAGAATGCGAGACGCTGCCCAAATCCAGGTGCGTCAAGCTGGTAGAGGCACACCCAAGGAGACAGGAAGCTGGGATCACTGCCGAAGGGGCTTCTACAAAGTTCTGTTATTATATATATATATATATATATATATATATATTATTGGCATAGCTTTCTAAAAACATATAATTTACTTTATACGTATTGGGTAAAATTTGTAGACTAAAAGCTAAAATGTATGTACTACTTTTTATTAAGTCTATTACACAACAGAATTTGGAAAACGTGAAGAGGTCTGTATCATTTCCGAAGACACTGTACATTGGTTAATGTATTATAAATTCAGTGCATGTTGAATGGCGATACCAATGGCCAACTACTCTGCCAGCGTAGCCTTTACAGCTGCAGGTGTTCCCCACAAAGAGGGAGCCGGATCGCTGTGTCTGTCTGTCTCCGTCTGTCTCCATCTGTCTGTCTCCGTCTGTCTCTGTCTGTCTCTGTCTGTCTGTCTCAGTCCGGCCAGCTGACACAATGTGCCTGCTTGTTCTCTTTCTCCTTTCCTCAGTTCATCTACCCTTGGCATTCCTGAGGCGCCAGCCTTGGCCTTTCATTTTCTCTCAAACTCTCAATATTGCCCTCTCTCTCAGATATGTCACAGACAGCAACAATTGAAAGCCCTTGGAAGCAGTCGTTCTGGACCCCTTTCTATGAAGGGTTTAGCGTTAATCAAAGTCTGCTAACTGCAATACAGCGTACTGCTCTGATTTTTTGAAAATATGGTAAACAATAAATTAACCGGTGATTGTGAGAATGTCTGTGGCCTGTGGGCTTTGATCCAACCTTCATCTGCCAGATAATTTTGATATGTGTTGTTTAATTTTAAAGTAGTCTATATTGATTGCAGTTATTCTTTGTCCAAAGGCTATTACTTTAAAGTAAGGAATCCAAATCGCAATGTGTAAAATGGACTATATTTCTTGAACAGTTGCAAGAACTGCACTTTTATATTTTTATGCAGTTTACATATTTACATATTTGTATGCTGAAAAACACTCTTACACTTTCTACAATTCCACATCCATTGTTTGCGCTTCTAACGTTTACAGCCCCCAGTATTTTCCTAACAGGTATATTAAGGTTTATTAAATAGGCGAAAACCATAACACTATTTACAGTGCATTGCTTAGGGGCATAAAGTTCTAGGACCATAGACAGTAGTCATTAACCTAATCTCCGTCAGGCCAGTCTGATTATCTACCTCAGGACCATAAGGAAGGCAGGAGAACATCAGTTTTGCCTCAACACCAGTGCTCTCTGAAGTTTGAACCGAACACTTCCTGTGTCACTAAACAACCCACTTTGACTATCATTGGTATGTTTTCTCCCTGTTGCCGGTAAGCTGACCTGGTTTGTGACTGCCTCCAAATGTAAACATGCAGGGCACGCTGAGGCAGTTTCAAAAGGATTGTTGTTTCAGAACTTCAAAGTGGAACTGTGGGCACATAATAAAGTCCATAACATTATTTTACCTTAGAATTCACATTCTAACTTTTAAACCGGCAATAAATGCATTGAAGGGATTATAAATCAAATAATAACAGTGATAGTGTTACCAGGCAAACGTTAAGTACAGTGGGAAACAGGGTGTACAAAGCAAGCTGGTGTCGGTGTGTTGACTTTAAGGGGCAGCAGCCGTTGTGTTCATCTGACAAGCGTATCCATTGTCTTCTTCAGCTGTGTGTATTTTCAGGTCATTTGGTTTTACAGTTAAACTGCCTTTTCTCCAATTGCTGCTCTACCTGTTCCACAATTTAAAAGGAAATGTAACTAGACTTTGAACTTGAGCGTTAAGTTGCTGCTTACTTTGAATATAGGTAAGTTGACTGCATGTGTAAACGTACAAAAAAATGTACCATTCATAATTGTATTCACACATTAGCTACTCTCACATTATTTCTATGTTGCTGCTAATTTCCAAAACCGATTTGGTGTCAGATTATAACCCAAAACACTGTCCGCTGCCTCAATGTATAAAATAAACAAATGTTACATAGTTCATAATTAAGTTCGGTCTCACCTGTACAGAGTGCTCTCTCTGTGTTCGTGATGTATTACAGAACTCTTCGGTTTGGTCACACTTTCCGTAGACAAAAACACATGTTTAGATCAAGTTCCATAAGGGGTCCCACAGAAAAGATAATCCCCGGTCTTGGGTGCTCTGCCAGGGTTTACAGGTGAAAGTCAAGCTGTTGCAGGTGTGCTCACAAAGCCTTCATTAGTAGCCTGAGTGCAGGCATCAGCATAGGCCCGGGGGCTCCACACTCTCCGTATCCTTTGGTCGTCTCTCACCTGCCCTGCTTAGTCACTTTTCGGCTTTCTATGTAAATGACATTGATATGCAGGAACAGTAAGTTGGCCCTGAGGGAGTTTTCAAGGTGAAGGAGGAGGAGTCACGGAGGGGATGGCCTAAGGAGACTCCATGAGGAGTGAGACATTCATTGGCTCGGTGCCTGAAGCACCCTTTCAACCACCTTGCTTTTTCCTTTTCCTTCCCTCTCTCTGCTTATCTGTCCTTCACACTCTACGTCCCACCAAAATGCACCATGACGAACACGCTGGGGCTCTCAAATCTCCTTAGATGCTACCGCTTATATCCTATGATAGACTATTGTATTGTAGAGTGGGAGTACCTGGGCCACACCTCACTGCCAAACTTCCGGCCAACAGGATATAAGCTTCTGCAACTGTGACTCAAACAATACAAGTTGTACAATGGCTCTCTAAAGTATTCACCCAACTTGGACTTTTCCACATTTTGTTCTATATCAAATCAAAATGGATTTATTTCTGATTGTATTTGCCAATGATCAATACTGAAAAAAGAAATATACAAATTGTTAGAAATTCATTACAAATACAAAACCTTTGTTTAATATGTTGCAGAAGCACACTTGCAGCCGTGAGTCAATTTGAATATTTCTGCCATATTTTGCATCAGGACAGCAATTCTTGCCATTTTTGCTCAAGCTCCATAAAATCGGATCGGATCTTTTTCTATTTTTAACAATTGTATTGTGGTCCGGGCTTTGACCGGGTCACTCCAAGACCTTGTTTGATAACCAATCTGGTTTGGAACATTGTCCTTCTACAAGATTAATCTTCTCCCAAGTCTCAGATCTCTTGTAGACAGAAGGTTTTCTTCCAGGTTTTCTTTCCATTGTGGGTGGAGCATATGGTCTCCGGATGGAGCACATGCCTTCTGGCAAACACTAGATGTGATGTGATTTGATGTAAATTGATTTCTTTATGCCACTCTCCCATAGGATCTACTTTTGTGAAGCTCTGGGTTTATTGTTACAGTGTGCAAAGTGTCTTGCCGTGGACGACTGTAACACCTTTACAAATGCCACAGGCCATTTGGTGGAATTCCTGTAGGTTCTATTCTGGATACTCAGTTGTTAAGGATGACCTGTTCTAGAAAGATTCACAGTAATGCTGTATTCTCTCAATTTCTTAATAATGGACTTTACCGAATTGTACAAACTAACTGTGGGACTTCCCAGAGACAGATGAATTTTACCTGAAAATATGTCATGCGTAATCAAACATCTGTTTGGGCTTAAAGGTGGGATGGAGGGGGAAAGTACACTAACAAATAAACAGACTTTGCAACATTGCCTGGTGACATGCTTTGTTTAAACTTGCATGTCAAAACATAGCATGTCACCAAGCTAGAACAATTAAGACAGAATTAAACATAAGCCACAGAGCATACACACACCCTTGAGAAAGACATCTTGGTGACCATGGGATAAAGCTTTTACAGTGGGCTATCAAAGTCCCCTGAAATCCCAATGAAAACCTGTGAGTTGAGTCACAAACATTTTAACTAAGTATCTACTGACCCTACCTTAACCTTGATCCTAACACTAACCTTGACCCTTACCCTAAACCTTACTCTAAACCTAACCTGTTGCTTATCAACAGAAAGTAATACTTTTAACAACCTTTCAACAAATTATCTATAGAATATAGATGGATGGAAATTCAGACACTTAAAGTGTACCCAAATAATTATTCATTGATCATGATGTATCACAATTTTATCACAATTCTCACTCAATTAAAGGTTAGATAAATCTGATTTTGTTTGTGTACGATCAAGCTGAAAAACAACATTTTCCCTTTGTCATATTTACCTAGGGTGTCAATAATTCTATTAGGTATAGTACACAATGGCTTTGTAACTCATGTTTTGAATTCAATTTCAAAAGTTTTTGTTGTTCATATATAAGCCTAAATTTGATAAACATACAAAGAAAATCAACAGAATAGTAAAAGCAAATCTCATCTTTCAGTTAACATTTTAATATTCAGATTCAATTGAGGGTATGAGTAGATTAAAGATTAAATTGAGGGATTAAATAATGTAAAACTTTGTTACAGGGTTATTGATATACATCTGTCAGTGGAGACCTCATAAACGTGTGCAAGGGAAGGGCAAGGGAAGGATTATGGCAATCTTTGTTTTACATGTATGAAACATTTCAATAGGACAAAAAAAATCTATATTAATCAATAGTGTGCTTGTCAGCTTGTTTATATTAAGAACGTTTAAGAATTTGAGCTCGGGATAAATGAACCATGTGAAAAGAAATTGGTTTGTTCCATCTACATTGAACAGTACAAGAGATGTTTTTTAATGGTTAATTAAGGCAAATTATGTTAATTACTATGGACAGAGATTTTATATGTTTCATTATTTTAAATTGAGATTGCCAAAACACAAAACAAAGCTAATTTGAACTGTTCAGTGGATTATGTTTTCGGGTTATTTATGATGATTGGGTAAATTGATAAAGTCATAGTTAATTATTCAAATTTTTCATTTGAGAACAAGTTGGTTTTGTCTCTCTATCTAAAACACTTTACGATATTCTATTAGAGGGTTAATTCATTTTAATCATGCAAATTACGCTAATTAAAATAGACTTAGTCAATGAACATTGACTATTTTTACATTTGTTCAAATTTATCACTGTTTTAGGGTACCTAGTAAATAAATAAGACTGTGATCTTCTTTCCAGTGCTTTGTTTGACTGAATTGTTATTATCTGTGTAAATAAAGATTGATGGAATATTATACTAACTAAATGCTGCGTGATATTACTTAAAATCATTGTGGTTTCAGTTGAGCGTGAAATAAATTGTATGTTTAACAATGGAGAAGGGGGACCTCTGGTGGTGTGAAGAATCAATGCATTGTACTTACAATAAATAGCCTAATCACTGATTCGGGAGTAGATGGACGGACAAGACAAGGTTTTCACTCAATGTTTCTCACCAATGCTACCATAGCAGATATTGTTTTAACAAAATAATTAATGAAGCAGATTTAAATAAAAAAATGGTGCCATGATTGCACAATCAGTCTGTATAATTGAAATAACAAATTACTAACGGGGCACTTTTTTAAGCAGAACTATACAGGTCGCCGGTTTCGCGGGCAAAAATAAAATCTAATTCAGGACTAGCATTCAGTTAGATTTTTTTGTCCATTACTCAGTGTCGGCAAAACAACCCAAAATCCTGATCAAAATTGTGATATTTTTTTCTCAACAATTTTCACTTTGAAGACGAGTTTATTTATGTTTTGCAGAATATTTCCCTGAGCTTTTTGTCCTAAACTGTGCAAAATATATCCATTATTATTGAAGTTGCTAGACCTCAATGTTAAAATCTTACCATATATTATATATATATATATATATATATATATATATGTAACAGACAAAACTATAACTTTGCAATCCAGAATCAATCTTGTCTTGGTAATCAGCTCAGATAGATACATATATTGCATGTGTCTGTGTAGTTTTTAATACATCAGCCACAGCATAATCCTTATCTTGACAAGTGATAATTAATGTCAGATTTGTTATTAGCCTCCTTCTACCTTTAACTAACTATCTTCATGGGACACTCAAAAATATCAGTGAAATGTCTGGTAGAATTTGTAATTAAAATGTGTACTATAGCTAATTAATCACCGCTTCATCAGGGGAAAACTACTCCCCCCTAATATTGGCACTGATTACCAAAGAATTACCACTTTGCCACTTGGTAGACCAGGCCTATTTCAGAAGAACACCATGGAGCTTGTTAGTGGCAATATTTCACTATAAGTTACTATTTGCTAAACTGACAATACACTTTTATTATGAAACTGAACACATTAGGGCTATTGTGTCAAAATGTTATGGCAACTAGCTTCGTTTATCACTAAAGTAAATCTCTTCCTTTTATTTGGTGGAGAAGTAGGCAGAACCTCGACCTAGCGAGATCCTATTGGTGCATTCTAGCACGTATTTCCATAGGGAAAGCCTACTGGAGGGCGCGTGTACTGTCATTAAATGTGTCTTGCACATATTTGATACAGTTGATTTTACTTTGGCCAAATTAAAATAAATGAATTCCAACCATGTTTACATATGTCATTTGGAAAAATTCCCCTTTTCCTATGAATTTGCAACAATTTCATTTGGAGACTATTACTTTGAAGACAAATGCATATTCCACTATTTTGGCAAATACTTGTAATGGCTAGCTTTACGCGTTTTGCATGACTTGATACAAGGTAGTAGCCAAATCAGCACAACAGTCAGTCGTGTTAGATTTTGTGGGCGGATAATGCCTATATTGGGTTAATACGTATGTGAGTACTGAACAAGTGACCTCGTTATGAAGACAATTTTCATTGGGGAAGGTAAACGCAAAAGACATGTACCTGTGCATCGAATTTCTGAAGGAGTTCGTAGCTAGCAAGCTACGTTTGCTAGTATAACTAGCCAACACTGTAGTAGCTACAGTAGTTAGCTATTTGCATGACATCGGGTTATTTTTAGCTGACGATCGCTAGATGCATGCCTACCTAAATGCTCATTCAATACAAACGAAAGCAGGTGTTGTTTGGAGGTTTTACACGCGAGTCTAAGATTTAATCTACGGACCTGGTTAGCTGTTGTAGCTAGGTAAATTGCAGATCTTTCTTATAACGTTAGCCTACGATATCTGCTCATTGCAGATGCTTCCTGGTGTGAGTGGCTAAACCTGTTACTGTAGTAAAATCAGTTCAAAGGTTTTATGCTTCTTTTCAAGTACGGTGCGTTACTGTTATGAATTACAACGTTACTGGCAAACGTAATGTTTATGGTAGTGTTTATTGTAGACATGTCGGGTCTCACTAGTTATCTGTTTTGGTTTTCTATTAGTAACGCGTTATAGTAATGCACATTTTTCATGGATGTAACTAAAGTAACTAGCCGCTCTAGCTAACGTTAAGCACTGACGCCAAACTTTCACTGGCAACTTTTACCTACAGTAGGTCTAGCATTACCTTAATATTTATCGTTACTTCTACGGTCTTACATCTAGATACATCTGTTGCACACACACTGACTGCACACAGAAGGACAGGCATCCAACATCTAAAACCTACTACATACTAGGAAACTATCTTATTTGCTATGGTAATCCCTGTGGGTATGGATTGTGCAGGTGGAGATTGGTGGAAACGGTAGTGGAGAGTGGGTCTGCTGCACCATGTACTCTGACTGGCGCTCGCTGCACCTAGTGGTGCAGAGTGACCAGGGCCACCTCAGTGTCCTGCATACATACCCTGGAGGTGTAGGGCTGGAGGTGGCCAATGCAGTGGTCAAACCCTTGGGGACGGCCGTCAGCCCTGTGGCCACAGAGAACATCCTGAAGACCGACAAAGAGGTGAGTGACTTGCCATTGATGTGGAATGGAATAAATAGGGTCTATTAAACAGGCAAAACAAACTGGGAGAGAGAACAGACAAAACAAGACACAGGTGGCACAAAACAAAGTTAATTGCTATCAGAAGTTTTTAGAGTATATTTGTCTGCGATGTCCCTTAACTGTAGAAAATTAAACAAATGCAATGCGTATGTCATCACGCAGTGGACACCGCATACAAAGTGTTTATATGTACATCTCTATGTACATCTCTATGTACATCTCTATGTACATCTCTATGTACATCTCTATGTACATCTCTATGTACATCTCTATGTACATCTCTATATACATCTCTATATCAAAAATACAATCACTCATCCCTGGTTCCAGGTGAAGTGGACCATGGAGGTGCTGTGCTATGGCCTAACTCTTCCCCTGGAGGGGGACACAGTGAAGCTATGTGTGGACGTGTACACAGACTGGATGATGGCTCTGGTGACACCGAGAGACTCCATCCCACAGCCGGTGGTGAAGGAGCCAAACCTGTATGTCCAGGTCATCCTGAAGCACCTGTACAACGTCTTCCTACCCAGGTATGGAGCTGAGTGCTGCACTTCAGGGCAATGTCTTGATTGTGCTGTACATTGACCAAGATTGAAAGTCATTGAGTAACAACATTCTGATTAGTAATGGTGGGGGGGGTCTCATTGGTCACATTTTTTTGACAATATTGCACCATTCTGCACTAATGTGCTGTTCTGGCTTAAACGCATATGACGTGCAATATTTCCTGCTGTTGTCTGTGTCTGCAAATGGCCAAATTGGAATTGGCCAGGATGCCAGGGAATAGTGCATCCGGAAAGTATTTGCAAATCTATTCAAAATATTAAATGTTCATCCCTACAGTGAAGCATGGTGGTGGCAGCATCATGCTGTGGGGATGATGTTCAGCAGCTGGTCATGTTGAAGCAAAATATAAATGTGAGGTGTTATCCAAACCCTGGAAATCATGACCAGTTTAACCATTTTGTCTGTTTATTCAATGTTTCCGCTTATGATTAATGGTTAGTCCAAATGTTAAGACTGCTAACCAGTCTCTCTGGTTAGCAGAGAGACTTACAGTAGTGAGCACATACTTATAGTAGCACACTACTCATACCTTTTCATGCTGGTCCCCTGTGTGAATTGAGCCCAAATCCCTGGTTGTGCAAGAGCCATGCTGGACCAACTGAGCTGCCCGGAACTTTAACAGGTCAATGGGACAAGGTGTGATCCCACACATCTCCCTTAACCAGAATGCGTGTACACGCCCTGCAACAACGAATCAATAATAATCCACAAATTCCAAGATTATGGAGGCTACACTCTGCCCTGAGCACTGACCTCCATCACACCTTCAATTCGCATACCAGCCCAATAGATCTACGGACGACACACACTATCATCTCCCCTCCGTGCAAGGCATCTACCACACACAATGCCTTAGAAAAGCACGGATCGTCATAAAAGAATACAGCCACCCAGGCTATGTTCTGGTCACACTGCTGCTGTCTGGTTGATGTTACTGGGGCATCAGGGCACTTCCAGACTCACTTACAGTTTTCCCCCCAGGCCATAAGACTTCTTAACCAGCAACACTTATCTATGATCACATGAACATTTCAATGTTCTGATGACGTTCTATGCACATTCGTTGCACAATAATTTGTATAAAGGTACCATTCCCTTTCATTGCACAGGAGCACGACTGTAATGATCTGCTAGCCAAGCCTTCACAACCTTTTTGATGAATTTTGATGATTATCAAAACCGTTGTTAGATGCAGCCCTGCACCCCCTCCACACATTCATACATTCCCTGTCTTTCTATCTCTCTCACACATCTTCCGTTGACCACGCTCGTTTAGGCCAGAACAACACAGTCTGAGTCACATCCGGCTGTGCCAGCAAGTGTTGACAGCGGTGCAGAAGCTGGCCAGGGAGTCTGTCTCCATGGTGAGGGAGACCTGGGAGGTCCTGCTGCTCCTCCTCCTCCGGATCAACGACACACTTCTGGCCCCTCCCACCATTGGAGGTAGGCCCTGTCCTCTCACATCCAGCCACTTCCTGAGTTCTGCGGGATCGTGTTCATTGGTCCTCGGAACTTTGTAATCATGTTTTGTTTAAAATGCAAATGAGCCTTCTTGTTCCTGGTTGTCTTTCATGTTCTTTTCTTTTTTTCTTCTTATTACTGATACAATAACGTTTTGCCAGCTGGCTGTCTGTGCTTCAAAACAACACTACATTTATGAAATGGTTACTGACAGAACTGAGTTAATAATAAAAGTTTCAACCAATACAAGAAGCGATTGATGCTCAATCTGTGCCTGTGCTCAGTGGGTGTGGCAGAGAAGCTGGCAGAGAAGCTGATGGCAGTGCTCTTTGAGGTGTGGCTACTGGCGTGTGCCCGCTGCTTCCCCACTCCGCCTTACTGGAAGACCGCCAGAGAAATGCTGGCCAACTGGAGGCACCACCCCCCTGTGGTGGAGCAGTGGAGCAGGGTGGCCTGTGCTCTCACCTCCAGGTAACTGACTTAATCCAGACTGTAGCCTGATCCTAGAGCTATGTGATTAGCCTCCAGGTAACTGACTTAATCCAGACTGTAGCCTGATCCTAGAGCTATGTGATTAGCCTCCAGGTAACTGACTTAATCCAGACTGTAGCCTGATCCTAGAGCTATGTGATTGGCCTCCAGGTAACTGATTTAATCCAGCCTCTTGCATGATCCAAGGCTGTAGCCTGATTAAAAAAATATCTGAAATAATAGTAAATCCAGTTCATAATGTTCCCAGATAGATAATGTTTAACAGACTGGGACATGGTGTTGACTTTCTTTTCTAAAAACGACTGCATGTCCTAATTAGACAACCCGCCATCTCTTGCAAATTCATTTGACAGTTGAACATTTTGCCTGTAAAGGTTCTTCTGCTGACATTTAAACTTGGAATGTACAGGTGGTTCGATGCAAGCAGCAGAGATTTGTTATCTGCCTTTTGACTTACGGGAAAGGTAAGCGAGGAAACGCCACATAAGAAATGGCCAGAATGATGAGCCTGTGTCTTTTCTATTTAGGATGCTGCGATTCACCCAGGGCCCCACGTTCCCCCAGTTTAAGGTCCCTGAGGAGGACACTAACTTAATTCCAGTGGAGATGGACAACGACTGTGTAGCACAGACTTGGTTCCGCTTCCTCCACATGCTGAGGTAGAGATCTTCTGTTGCTGTGTTTCTTATGTTGAAAAGTAGACAGTATCTGCCTTCTGTTGTCAGTCATTTCCTATGTGTGTCAACGCTGTATTTAATATTTGAGATATGTTGTGAAATGTTGAAAACCTACATGGAAACGGCCATAAAGATCTCCAAACTGCTGAGATGTAGTCCCCTTTTGCGAGTAAAACAAAAGTGGCGTTGTACTGGTGAACATTTTACTTGGTTATTTAAAACATCCACATTCCTTGGGCGGATAAATCCATGGATTAGTAGAACAACAAAGGACATTTCCCTCATGGTGCTGGATGTAGGTCTGCTGTTATGAGCGAGCCTCTTTCACCCCCATGTGGCTTGATGCTTCCTTCCAGCACAAACAAAATCATGCCCACACCTAAAAATAACAGCAACAAACTTAATTCATATGATCTATGTTGTTAGCTAAATTACAATACAAATATTGGGTTAAATGTTTTGTCTGTGTCATGCAGCCCTATTTGGAAGAAACCATATTCCATTTTTTTTATTCTCCCCAGTAAATATTGAGCTCAACAGTTTTACTTTCATTTTGAAAACAAACATTCACGCATTTCTCATATTTATCGGACCAAATACATTTCCCCCACTTACATCATTAATCATCAACATTAGCAATAAATCACTGGCTAATCTGGAGTGCAAAAGTATTTTATTTTAATAGGCGTTAAAGGCACTGTTTTCACTATATATATCCTGTAATCTTGGAACTTACAAACCCCAGTGAAAAAGGTGCCTTTAATGCCTATTAAAATAAAATTGCATGATATCTATCTATATATATCTATATCTCTATATATCTCTCTATATATTGAAGCGTTCTTTTAAAAACTCAGGCACTTTGTTCACCTTCGTTTGATTTTAAAGGGTTGTTTTTTTGGACCAACAGCTTGACGGCTGTATTGTAAGTCCTGTCCCCTGTGGTTTTCATAGCAACCCTGTGGACCTGAGTAATCCAACATTAGTAAGCACCACGCCCAAGTTCCAGGAACAGTTCCTGAACTCCACCGGCATCCCCCACGAGGTGGTGCTCCACCCCTGCCTCCGACAGCTTCCGCAGATCTTCTTCCGGGCCATGCGGGGGGTCAGCACCCTGGTGGAGGCCTTTCTAGGTGAGGAGAAGAGCTCTGTGACGTGGTGCGTCACCTGCACCTGAACAGTGCATTTCATTTCCCAGCCCCCTCCGTTCATTCTTACTGAAAGGCAGTTTGCTTTCCTGGATTAACTGAATGTAACTGTAATTGACCCACATCCTCGTCAGAATTTGTCTCGGTCAGTAGTTCGAACGGATCAGAACATCTGCTGTAATCGCTGTAGCGTGAAATGTTTCAAGTAACAGGTTACCTCGTGAATGTCCGAATAACTAGCAGTGTTAACTGAGTTTGACTCCCGGGATCCGTCCCGTCTCCACAGGCATCTCGCGGCTCCGGGCTGACAGTGCCCCACCCACGCCGGTCAACAGGCTGAGCATGTCCCCACCCTCTAACAACACCACCCCTCCACACAGCCGCAAGCAGCGGCACACTGTGGTCACCAAAACCACCAGCAAGAGTTCCAGTGTAAGTAACTATGAAGCCAGCTCATACCTGTGCACACGTCCTCATGACCGCTGCTCTGCTCAGCCCCGTATCTTCACCCAATTTACAGCTCATACCTGTGCACACGTCCCCATGACCGCTGCTCTGCTCAGCCCCGTATCTTCACCCAATTTACAGCTCATACCTGTGCACACGTCCCCATGACCGCTGCTCTGCTCAGCCCCGTATCTTCACCCAATTTACAGCTCATACCTGTGCA
>JACXGK010005048.1:0-27288 GCA_016801125.1 Novumbra hubbsi | reverse complement strand
GATGCTGACGTTAACAAATACCATTCATTACATATTTTCAGAATGACCAGGCTGGATCCACCATGGTGTATATATGGTGAGTGTGGGTTGAGCGCAGAGGGCTTGGCTCGATTCACACTTAAACATGAATTATGGAGAGAGGAACTGTATTGGCCAGTCAAAGATGGTGGGTTTATTGCCCCATTGACAATGATGAAAAGTAAACCTGAGGAATATAATTTCCTTCTCAACAGCTTTCATGTGCCCATTTATTCTGTAATTTAATTACGTAATGGAGATATACTGTACATCATGCAGTGCTTTGCTGTTCCTCCATATGTTTTAGGGCAATTCATTCTATTTCTATTTGCTTTTATGCTCAAAATCTTTGATTTTAAATACAAAAAATACTTTGAAGTTAAATTACAGACATTAAAACAAACATCAGATTTAGCGTTTAGTAATGATAGAAATAGACAGGTGATTATTAGTGTAGTTAGTTATAGGTGTGTTCGGTCAAATGATTTGTACAGGCAAAAGAGAGCTATTATCCAGTCTTTGATTCCAGGCTTAGTGTTTGCCTTTGTCAACATGAAGATCAATAATGATTGTCAAGCAAGCTATAATAACTGAATAATAAAAAACATATATAATGATAATAATAAACCACCACAAAATCATTAAAAAGTAGCACCGGTGAGCATATTCCAAATGGCCTGGTCGACAAAGGCTTCCACAAAATACGACTAAAGAATGAAGAAAAAACAAACTATCCTCTAGACCATTAACTCTCAAGGCAGGGTTAGATGTCTCAAAAACAGAAACATAGGCTTCGTTGCAAGGAGCCAACCACTAGCCTTGGATGGCCAAGTTACAGTTTGCAGAAGTACTTATGGATTTTAATTTACCTGCAAGCGTACTGTGCCTTGCTTTACAGACTGGTCGAGTGTAGCCTTGTTTGTGATTTAACTGCCATGAAATTGAAAAATGCTGTCTTTATTTTTTCTGGGCAATTCTTTTTCAAAAAAAGCATTACATTTTTATTTTTATTTTCATGTACAAGTATACAATTGCCATTGAATGCGTGAGTCAGCTCAGATGCTCAACAGTGCTTGGATATCTCCTGAACATATTGCCCAGTAAATCTGTCTGGTGGTTTAAAACCCTACCCAACCCTGGTTTGCTTGGTCAAAGGTAAGTGGTGGGTGAGTACTTTTCTTAGTCAATGACCCGGGTTAGTTCCTTGTGGGCTGGCGATAATTGGAAAACCAAATAGAAACATGATATTCTTGGTATAGCCCTGCACAGTCCTGCAGTTGAAAAGCCCCTTTAAAGAGCATAAAGTATTCTCAAAACGAAAGGTCTCTTAGACAGGTGAGACCAAATTTGACTTGTACCAGAATGATGGTTAGAGGAAAGATGGTAGAAACGTTTTAAATGCCTACAGAGTAGGTATTTAGACATTTTAAGAACTACAGCATAAGACTGATTTGTGAAAAAATAATATTGTTTTGGCCTGTATGGCTGCCAATAGAACATTGTTTTTGTTTGTCCTTATTTATAATGCAACTTTTGATGTCAGCAAAACAATGAACTCTGAAGAGTACAGAAACATAATTATTGGTACTAGAAATCATTGATAGGCCTAGTGTAGTAAAATCCGATTGATCTTTCGTTTTTTTAAAACGAGATTTAAGGCAGCAGGACTTAAAAACAAATAAATATCGCCAGACAAGATACCCTGCATCTGGAGGGGTCAATTCATCAAGGACTAAACACAAGTGCTTAATTTGGACATCATTTTCTGTCACAATGCTGTGGTGTTGGAATCTGGGGACCCAGTGTATACAGTATAATGTTAATGGTATAATCAGATGGTCCACAAATACGCTCATGCAAAACCTGTGACTCTACAACTTCATAGTAATTCTTTGATTTCAAATAGCAAAATAGCCCAACCGAAATATGAAATCTGTGCTCGCCGATACAAGAACATTGGCGTAGACTTTGCTGTTTCTGCTTCAATATAGGTATGTCAACTATTGACACTTTGCAAAATATACGTCACATTGAAACTTGACAGGACTCTATATGGAAGAGGTACAAGGAACTCTACAGCAATCAATGGTTGTCTAATGCCCTTAGGATCCGTCCAGTGACACCAGTTGAAACACTATTCCACCAGGTGTAAACCCAAACACACACTTCCTTCAGGCGTCACCCCTAAAACAGTGTGAGTCGGTACACACCGACTCACACCCTGCTGCCAATCAAATTTATTCTCATTACCTCAGACTGTTTCCACAGGACTCAGGTGTTTTTGCAGTGTGGGGTTTCTGCGTTCCAAAAGGAGAGCTGCCTACCCTGACTGATCGAAAAGCTGCTGAACTTCACGGTCCCCTCTGGAGTTCGGAAAGCAAGATCACTAGACTCCTGGTGTAGGAGCAGGAGGGATAAACCGAGACCGAGAGAGAAATGAAGAGAAAAAGAGAGATAATTAAGACAAAGATACATAAAGAATAATACACAGAGAGAAAAATTCTGAGATAGACAGAGGAAGAGGTTAGAAGAATAAGAAGAGTTAGGAGAGGGAAAAGGTCTTGCTGTAAATGATTTAATAGACTGTGTACATGGTTCAAACTAACACAAGCTTGGAAACAATACAACATAGCAAGTAATTTCTTCCACACATCATCATGCCAACATACCTACAATTAAAGAGCAATAACATGTTCATTTCCACTCTCTTATATTACAATGTGATCTGCTCCAGAGCCTCCTGCGCTTTCACCTCAATCTTTCACCACTGTCCTGTTCAATTAAGTTGAGGATGAAACTGAAAATATCTGTAAGAAATCCAAAGAAATTGGGATTTTGATTGATTTGAATAGATATGGACCTCTTACCAGAGGTAAAGCAATATCCGCCCTGTTTAGGAAGAACCTCCTCTCTATCGCAGGAAACATCTTTGCTCATAAACCCAAAAGGGAGTTCATTAGAGAGGACAGCAGGGAAGGATGGGGGATGTTGAGTGTGCAGAAACAGCAGCACCAGGTCTCCCCTCTCCACATACATCATGCCTGACCTGTCCAGGTCCTCCAACTGACAGCTGCCATCCCCCGTTCCCCTCCGTCTCCCTCTTTGACACCCTTGTTCTGCTTTGTCTCTCCCCTTGACAGCCCCGTTCCCCTCCGTCTCTCCCCTTAATACCCCTGTTCCCCTTTGTCTCTCCCCTTGACACCCCTGTTCCCCACCATCTCTCCCCTTGACACCCCCGTTCCCCTCCGTCTCCTCCTTTGACACCCCTGTTCGCCTCCGTCTCTCCTCTTGACACCCCTGTTCCCCACCGTCTCCCTTGACACTCCTGGTCCCCTGTGTCTCCTCCTTTGACACCCTTGTTCCCCTCCGTCTCCTCCTTTGACACCCCTGTTCCGCTCCGTCTCCTCCTTTGACACCCCTGTTCCGCTCCGTCTCCTCCTTTGACACCCCTGTTCCCCTCTGTCTCTTCCTTTGACACCCCTGTTCCCCTCTGTCTCCTCCTTTGACACCCCTGTTCCCCTCTGTCTCTCCCCTTGACACTCACATTTCCCTTCGTCTCTCCCCTTGACACCCTTTTTCCCCTCCGTCTTCACTCTTCACACCCCTGTTCCCCTCCGTTTCCCCTCTTGACACCCCTGTTCCCCTCTGTCTCCCCTTTGATATTTCCGTTCCCCTGTCCCACCCAGTCATTCGCTGATAATTATTCTTACCGTGACAGAAGAATCACACAGGCTGAGACGTGTGTTTATCTTGGGCCCATGTCTGTACTCTCAAGTGTCCATCATCTACTGGAGGTTTGGTATGGCTGTTGTCCCTCAGTAAAGGCCTTCCAGTCAAGCCTGGGCTTCACCTGAACACGTAAGGCTACGGCAGAAAGATACTCACACAAACTAATGTAACGAAAACCACTAAGACAGACCACTAATACCAGCTCTGATTGTTATCGTAATGGGGCTTGGTTGTATGATGTCATACCGGTTGGGTTAGACTTGGTGGAAACCTACAGCTCCAGAACCCCCACCACGACATAACATTAATAAAACGTTGTAGGACACCAGTTACCTCACATATAGCACAATCTTCTCGCAGCATTATTACTCTAGCTGTACGCACCTCTCTAGATAAGCAATATTGAACTACTGACCCAGACACAATGCGGTCAATTCATTCAGGAAGAAAACCCCCCTGGTTCAACAAATGACAGTGTAAATGTATCTTATTTGGCTTGACCTATAAGACAACACGGTGTGCATACAGGGTGTATTTCAATCAGCCCGTAGCCCCCCAAAAACCTAAACCTGTAGAAATCCAGAATGTATTAACAGCATCTTTAGGTCAAACGCTCATTCAGTTCCAAAGCAACAAACGTCATTACTGCAACCGTGCCCATATATAGAGCATGTCGCCTAGCCCCGCCTGTTGTCTCTAAATGTATGAGGAGATACTTATCTGCAGGAAATGGCGAATCACACCTCAACATTTTGTGTTTGATGTAGTGCCAGTACTGTCCAGCTGCACTCTGTACTGTCCAGCTGCACCCTGATGGACAAGCATGTGAGACAAGTCTCGGTGCACCACCAAAGAGTGGTGGTTCTAAACCAGGGGAGGGCAAACGTTTTCGCTCGGGGGCCAGATCACGGATTTTGAAATGAAACGGAGGGCCACATTGGTTTTTGTAATTTGTTAATCCTAAATGATTTGCCGGCCAGAAAAGGGCAAAAGTTAAAACATACAGTACATATGTACAGTAGATCCCTTATAATGTGTATATAGTTTAAATCCTGACTCAGATGTAAAAGAATGGGCAGGTGAGGTTGTTTTTTGATTTCCCTCAAAACATTTTTATTACCTTCCGCGGGTCGGATGGAACAGCCTTGTGGGCCGCATTTGGCCCTCGGGCCGTAGTTTGCCCACCCCTGTTCTAAACCATTTCAACTGGGGGGGCCAAGCTGAGGCCAGTTGTACTGTTATGGGGGGCAGTTACAGTAAACATTATAATACAATAGTGATTTCAGACTACACATTTACGGGGGGCACAAAGGGGTGCAACTTGGTGTCACAGGGGCACCCCCCTCCCCAGAACTAACCCTGCCACCAAAATTGCCACTTTATTAGGCCTCACAACCATCCGAAAACATCCACTACCTCCACCATCAGGGTCTCCATGCCATATTGGTTGCAATGTGGCTTTTAAAACCGATTCATAGTGGTCTGTGCATGTCCCATGTGTTATCATAAATGCAATGGGGGACTATACTCTCATTCTAAGTAGCGGGTTGTTATTGTAAGCATTGAATAGCTGTTTACAATATTGTAATCCAGCTTTGGTGGTGTTCTAAGAACTCACGTTTTATGGTTATGTTGTTATCTTTTGCACTTCTCAAAGAAGGTAAAGTCAAATCCACCGTGAAGTTTGAATTGTGAGTTGCTGAGCGCGTTTGGAGATTGGTCTGAAGGATCGTTCTCCTGGTTTAACATGTGTGTCGTTAAACCTCTGGTGTTCAGTCCAGTCTGGCTTTGAACTGCGTCCATGCTCAGTGGAATCACGGAGGCTCTTTGTGTTTTTCTCTTTCTCTTTTTACTTTCTGCATCCTGCTGCCTCTTAGAGGAAAGAATGTGTTTCTGTCAGAGACACGCACACAAGCACACACACAAGTAACTGTTTTCACGTTATTTTAGATGTTTAAATCTTTTGTAATTAAAGGGTTCAGCTATAAACATTGCCCAGGTCAAAGCTTGACAATATCATAGGTTCAATTGATTTGAATGCGGGACCTATGATACATGTGTGGACCAATCAGGACCTGTTGTTTTGATCATTTGGGGCATTCTAGACACTATGATACACACCATGCAAACAGAAATGAATCAAACATTCAGGATGTCAGATATCCATTAAACTCTGAGGTCATTTTGAGTCCATGGTAAAAATGAATGTCGGTGAACAAGTAACTATTCTATATTCCCCAGCCTTTATCCCAAACACAAAAATAGAAAAGCAACATGTTTTTCTGATAAATAACTTAAATAAATAAACAAATGGGTTTGCTTATTACATGCAGAAAAACAATCAACTACAGGTGAACCTAATATAATTTAAAGTTTTAAATGTATTAGCATAGTTTCTTATTAATAGGACCCCTTCCTCCTCTTCAGGCCAGGATGCTGAATGTAAAAATACTACCTCAGTGACTGGCCCACAGCTGTGTGTACACTCTTCAATACATTTCCTCTCTGTCTCCACAGAAAAAGATTAACTCAAATTCTAGATCCAAATGAGACTGCAGCATCCATAATTTAACCATATAAATTGCCACGTTGACAAAATGTGTAGGTGCAAAAGTACTTATTAAATGCATTTTTCTTTAACGCTTTTTGGGGGGGCAATGTTCATTTTTGACGGTGTGCCATCTTGCAGTACAACATGCAACACTTGTTTGTTTGGATTGTATGAAACCTTTATTAACAATGACACCCAGTTATAGCTATTATATACTCTAATTTACTCTCTTTCCAAACACCTCCATCCTCTCCACGTTCACTCAACAGGACTCTCCTCAAGGCGATCTCCCCAAGTCAAAGTCAAAGGCTTTTATATTGTCAAATGCCTTAAATGACATAGTGTCGTACTGAGCAGTGAAATTCTTATGACATGGCAAGATACATCTACGCAGAAGCATTAAGTAAAATAGAAGCAAAAAATTGAAATAATAGAATACAATGTGCACATAACAAGTAGAACTAGCAGCAACTCCAAAGAGTGTAGAAAAGGAGCATTAGTCATATGAAAGAAAATGGTGATATTATAAATACTAAATGAATATCAATGAATGATACATTAAACTTTATTGAAGTGTCAACCGATAATGCGTTCCACTGACTTCACCACTTTCTGGAGGGTCTTGCGATCAGCAGCAGAGCAGCTGCTGTACCAGGCAGGTGACGCAGCCTGGGAGGATGTTCTCAATGGTGCACCTGTTGTGGGCGAGAGTTTTTTAGACACGCCGAACTTCGTGAGTGTTCTCAGTAGGTATAGGCATTTTTTGGGCAGTTTTTAACCGCCGAGTCTGCTTGCCTGGACCAGGTAAAGTCATCTTTGATGAACACACCAAGGTACTTTTTTTCCACTTCAGCTCCAACAATGTGTATGGTGGTGAGATCGGCTGCTTCCTGAATTCCTCAATCATCTCCTTAGTTATTGTCCTGGCACCATGTAGCCATAGTCTTCTCTCATAGTCTCATCATTGTTGGAGCTATGTGTGGCCATGAGTTAACATGGAGTACAGGAGGGGATTGAGTACACAGCTCTGGGGGGCTCTGATGCTTACAGAAAGGGCCGAAGTTGTGAGCTCTGCTTGTCAGGAAGCCCAGGCCAGGGTCTAGCCTGGTCTCAACAATAGCAGTTTGCAATGTCCTGCTGAAAGTCAATCTAAGCATGGAGTTTGTTCATTTTATTGTCCTGGGATTGAACATTTGCAGGCGAAATGCGGTATTTTGTCCAAGAAAAACAAAACACTGGCACGTTTGCCTCTCTTATTTCTCTTTTGTTGACAAATTGGTAAACATTTTAAAGACAGGACTAAGGAATCACAGCCATTTCTTTGGTAAATAGACCCTTCAGAGGCTCTTCACACTGCCCACTGACTCTCCTTGATTTTACCACTGCCTTGTCAATTGTCACCCTCCCATTGGCAGACCACATAGCAGGCTCCTCTAACCACTGATGTAAAGAAGATTTGCGTTGCTCCACTACTGTTAATACAACATGTTAATTGGCTCAAGTTACTTGCACATGGTTTCTTCTTTCATTGCTGGTCATACAGGTGGAACTGATGCCACTTTTTTGTGTACTTGGTAGACTACACTTTGCTATAATGCTGGCCTACAATCTTAGCTCCATTCTTTTTGGGGTGTACCAGCAACTCCACTGCATCACTCTTCAAAGAGTGCAAAAATGCTGGGTGTGACCCTAGACAATATTATGTCTTTTGCAGCAAACATCAAAGCGGTATCTAACTCCTACAGGTTCATGCTTTACGACAGTTGTAGAGTATGACATTACCTCACAGGAGGCAGTAGTAATTTGGGCACTTGCATCTTAGGTCTGGACAACTCTCCTATGAAAGGTCCATGCATGTGCCAAAACCCCCGCATCCTCCAGAATCCTGAAAAACATCTGATTTTCAATCTTACCAAATTGTTCCATGAGGCCCTACGCTCTCCAGACCTCTAGCTAATACTGGAGGTGTAGAGATGCTCAATGATTACATATTAACAACATTAGTACTCAATTTGTAAACAATTATGCATTAAATTACCATGTGTAAATAGTTAATTGGCCTTCAACAATGCCAGAAAAACATTCTGTAAATGTCTCTTTGCTGTTTTAGACAAACTGCAAGTCATCACCATGCCTACCCTGGAATGGCATTCAATATAAAACCATTTTAATTAAATACAGGTCAGCATGGGTAACTGCCCCTCTCTACCTTCAGACAAGGCTGAAATCCTCAATAAAATAATAGGATCTTGCTCTTGTAGAAAAGTACTGAACTGATGTATTTCAATTACCCTTCACACTGCTCAAAGCTTCATAATGGCATGCTGGCTAGCAGACTCCAAAAGCAAACGCAAAGCCTAGATATAAGACTAGACATTGTCAGCTGTAATATATTGCTGCACAAATAATGCGACAGAACAAAACTGCCAAACCAGAACTAAATTGTATCATATTTAAATATGAGTTTATCAAAGTTTTACTAAGGACAAATTAAAGGTTACAACACTACTGCCAATGAAAATAATTTAGATAAAAATAAAAAATCTCAATTTGAATAATATAAAAATATTTATTTTGAGTGAAGTAAGGTGAGAGAGATTGACTTGGATTCAAACATACTCAAGCAGCCTGTTTCATACTCTTAGAAGAGTCACTCCCACAATAATGTTAAGGAAAATTATTATTCTCCAGATATTATCCCATTCCATGATCTTTTAAAACATTTTTATCATTATTAGCAAAGTTTAAAGATGGAGTGCGCTAAACAATGGTTTTAAACAGTTGGGTCATGGTCTAAGATGCTTGTTTTTACCAACCCATTGTAGAAACAATATTTAAAAAGCAAAACACATAAAGTTCATTGTAGTTTTCACAATTATAAATCATTTGAGAAGGTTTGTATCCTATACAGCCTGCCTAACTATTGTTCAAAGTGTATTATGCCAACAAAACTTGAGTAGGTCACAGTTGTGTTAGAAAAACTTTGTACAACATGAATAGATTAGACATTGTAATGCATTGTGAATGTAAATTCAATTTACTTATCAACTTTACTAAGCCATTCATTTAATTTACAACAATGTTTTTTTTATTGTTTATATCTAATATTATTGCCCATCAGGAAATAGTAGCAGTATATTTTATTAATTAAAGTAATTTAATTAAGTAACAATGTTTATGCTGTTATTGAAAGCGTTGGTTTTTGTTTTATTATTTAAGTGATTACAATTTGTATTGTTAGATATAATTTTGCTAATAGGTATCGTAATTTTTGGTTGACAATATTTTACATGTCAATTGTGTCATCCTGCTAAACTAGGAGTAGAATTGAATGTAGTTAACTATAAAATTAATGATATATAAACAGTCTGCTGTTAATATATATAGACATTTTGTTTTCTATGCTTAAACTTGTTACTTTTATCTAGACCTGGGTTTAAATATAATTGATTTATTATTTGAAACACAGAAGGTAAATCATTATTATTTTTTTTAATTAGTCAGTTGGTTGATTTACATACTATTTTTATTGGAGATTGGGATGGATTACGTTTTCCTGAAGCAATCAACAGAAAACTGCAAAGTGCAAAAAATAATTAAAAAATGATTTTAAATATTTGAATTAGTATTGGAACCCAGATCTGCTTGAATCAACTCTAGGTGATCTGAAGTTGTTCCCTACTGGTTACTGAGGTGACTTTACTGCACAGTTACTATGGACCTTCCACATGGGATCCCGTGTTGGTGATTCCACTTCAGTTCATTATAAAATTAGGATGTTTCTACAAGTTTCTCTGTTATTTGCACCAATACACTATTTTGTCTGTGTAAGCCTGTTTTAATGTTAATCCTAACTCATGCTAGGAAATACTGTATTGTATACCTTAAATGAACTGTGTCCAAATGTGGTAGCAATGGACGTGTTGGATAAAATGTTTTGCTGGGTGAGCCACAAAGTAAATGATTTATGGTGTCAATAATATTGTATCAGAAGTTCTCAAAGTAACCTCTAACAGTACAACACTTAATCTAACCACATGTCAACCCCACTAGGGAGTTTTGATACCGTTTCTGATGAAATTGGTCTTCCTGTTTTACAACCTTGAATTTTCAAGTCCTGAAACCTTCAGCAATATGGTGGCAGTAAAGATATCTACTGTAGACTGACAGGTCCCAAAAGTCTGGTCATAAAGCTGTCTGACAATGATGTGCCGTACTGAGACGCCTAGCCGAGTCCAAAATGGTATCTGGTATCGATATATAGTGTGCCATTCTTTATCTAGGACCGTTACGCTTTTGTGCACTCTTTTTGGCGAGAAGCCTAAGGACACATTGCGGACACACACTCAGTCTCCTGAATTTGACCACGTAGTCTGGGTTCATTCAGGAGACTTAGTGTGTGTCCACAATATGTCCTTAAGACATTTGCTGTTAAGACATATGACATTCAAGCAGGGAGAAAAATCCAAATCTTCTACATTGTGCAAAATAAACAACAACAACAATACGGGACGTATTATTTTATGATTTCAGTATTGGTCTTCTCTTTGGAAAGTTTTGACTTTGCCTCGTCATGGCCATAAGAATGTATTCAGCACGCATCGTAGAGCATCGATCAACTGCAAATCTACTGCATATTCTACTAATCAACAGCTGTGTCTCACTCTGTTTTTAAAACTAAACCCCAAACGTTGTATCCACGATTCCAACAAGGCTCTGTCAGTGTAACCATAGTATAGTGGAAAAGTTAAAAGTGGAATTTGGGTTTTACATGACTTCTAGACGCTTTGCACAGTTTCTTTGCTAAATAACCGACGTCTGGGTGTATAATTAAACTAAATGCTGCTTTTGTGCTTCCAGAAAATGTGTATCCTTGCACTCCTTGCACAAACATTTAACATTCTCCGAATAGCTATGTTACACGGACACACCCCAAATCACACAAAGTCTTTAATACTGTAGAGAAGCTACCAGTTGCCTGTGCATCTGACTTTTCACCTAACTCCTGTTCATAGCTAACGGAGCCTGGCAGGAACCTCCTATCACTTCTCTGCTTTTGAGGAGGTAAAAAAGACACGGGGTGTGATTTTTTAAATGCGGGGCGGTCCTTGTATTGTTCCCCTAACATGGGGACATCTGGCAGGAGCTATACGGCTCTGTGATGTAGGTCTCTGTCCCCTTTCTCCATCAGTGAGCTGTGCTGCACTGAAGCGCTGCCCAGACATTCTCATGCTAATACACAGCAAGGCTGATAACAGATGTGAAACATTTGGTTCTGTTCTTGTTCACTTGTCTAGAAAGAATGTGCCTGTTATCATTATTTTACTTTCTGCTGTATTGTATGTAGATGAAAAAAAAGTAGGTTAAAATGAAGCCCGTCGTCTTTGGTGGCCTGACTGAGGCTGAGAGGGGCTGGGGTTTATGCGTGACTGTTGGTAAATGAAAAATCTAAGGAGGAGGAAATCTAAGGAAAATGTTTCAATTGGCCAACAATTACCGTAATTTGAAGCTATAATACAAACAACAATGTAATATTTTTTTAATACAACTACTGTGTATGTCTGCATGTGTGTGTGTGTGTGTGTGTGTGTATGTGTTTGAGGGAGAGAAAGAGCGACGGGCAGGTTAGAGACTGCTTTCCTGCCTGATGCCATTTCATCGGTCCCTGACACGCCTCTTATTTACCTTTGCCTAACATTTTACGCACCCTAATTGGATAAAAACGCGCATGTCGTCTTTCCTGACGAAGTTTTAGACAGTTCCCCGCACACGTGCAAAGTAGACAGAGATGCTGTAGTTGACTTCGCAGCATCTGTCATCTTATCTTCAACTGCTGACAATATGGTACTGACCCAACGATGATTCGTTTTAGGCAACACATCCACATAAAAAATAAGTATTTTTTATGTTAGAATTGAACTGCCATTGAATTTGTTTTCTGGCAATGAAACATAGATTCTTAATAGAATTCAGGTTATAATAAGTTAAAAACTGCTCTAGCTTCGGGAAGCACGAGAGGGTTATTTCTCTGTGAGCGGCGAGCGAGTTTAATCCGTGGATGCAGAAAGAGCTCCAGTAGACTACGAGCAGCTCCGTAGTCTATTTCTTAATGGCAAGAACCAAGCATGTCTGCCTAGCATGGCTGTGGCTCTTAAACCGGCGACCAGCGGATTGTTATGGCTTTTAGCCGCATCTATTCAGACCCCCTGTCCCGAAGCATATTCAAAAAATTATTGGTCATGCTGTGTTCTCTTCTGACATCCCTATACCTTCTCCACTGCCTCACTGAGCGCTGCAGCAGCATGCCCGTCCCGGTGAAAGCCTCCAGCCAGGTCGCGGGCTTCTTTGCTGCAGAACTAGATGATTTAAGGTCGCTGAGGAGAAAACGTCTTTTACAGAAATGGACCACTGTGTCCAAGCCGGGATCTAACAACAAGAGCTTTGACGCCAAACACACCTTTGAGTTTTCCCGGTTCGATTATGCTGATACGGGACAGGTTTTGTACGGACCGGAGCCTCAGGTGGAGAGAGATTATAGCGAGAACCGTGAGCTGCCCCGTGATGTGCAGCTTTCTTTGGATCATATCGTTTCTTTAAAAAGGTTGTTACCGCGTTTTATGGTAAATACGGGAAGTACAGGTAAACTCAGCCCTCTGGGAGAGGGGACCAAGAAGCTGCCCCAGGCGCTGATCATCGGGGTGAAGAAAGGTGGAACGCGCGCACTGCTGGAGTTCCTCCGCGTGCATCCAGACATCAGAGCGGTGGGAGCCGAGCCGCACTTCTTCGACCGTAACTACGAAAATGGACTGGAGTGGTACAGGTATTATAAAAAGTGTTGTTTGCATTGATAAATAACATTAATTATAATAGTTAACCAATGTGTTGGCTTGTTGTCTACTTTTCCAAAATGAATCAGTGCAGACAGAAATACATTGTATTTTGCGGTCTTTCAGAAGTTGTGTTGGATCACGCACCGCCAGTGCCTCTCACTGGCAGCACTTGTTAACCAGCGCATGGAACAGTTCAGGAGGGGGGCTTTACACTTAATTTATTTTGGATGGCAATTTTGGCTAGCAATTTTGCTATTTTTGTCTTGGATACATTTTTTTATTTTAGCACATGCATAACGTAATTACTTGTAAATCTGTCATAAAACAACATTAATAGCGACATTAGCTGCATTGGAATATTCAACTAGTGTCATAATGTGCATATCATTTTCTTAAACGCTCTAATCACATACAGTATCGTTCACTTTTCGCTCAAAATTATGTTTTCTATCTTAACAAATTAAAGTGTAACCTATACATTTCTATTTATGTAAAGTCCTTACGAAGTTCCAGCACTACGTAAATTTAAGAGATAACGATATGTATTTTCAATAATCTTGTTTAAATTCTCGTAACGCCCTTTTGGGTAAGACCAATGTTTGAGGATTCAATTACAATGTTCTACATTAGGCTATATGGTCTATACCTTGATGTTCAATATGTTATTAAAATGTTATTTAATTTAAACTTATCTTGAGTGTACCTTGCACACTCCATGACAGGACCCAATGTCCCCTGCAACAAAAGGAAATACATTACCCTATTAACATAATTAATGACACGTTTCATTGATTTTAAATTAACATTTTAAAAATCAGTTGTCTTGCAAATGATGAAATATCCTTTGGCTGATATATAAATACGAAAACACTCTTCACCAGGTTTACTCAACAATATATAGGACATAATAGGAAATAGGAAAATTCAAGAAACACATTGCTTTTCAAGCCTTTATCAGAAGCAGGCTCAGATTTCAGTCCACTGTCTCACCCTAGCTTGTTTGAATAGTGAGTAGCACTTTATTAAATTGCTAGAGGAGTATAAGGTCAGGGTCTGAACTGGAGAGACACGTACAGAACATGTACACTCTGTCCTCCAAAATCTCCTCCTGTCTTTAGTATGTACCCTGGTGTATCGCACTGTGCACTGCATTCTAAAAGTATTTGTGATTGATAATTTGTGGTAGGTTAACTTTGGGGTGTATGCATTTGTGTGTCGGTGTGCATGCATGCTTTACGTGTGTGTGTCTGCATGCATGTGTTCCTGTGCATATGCGCAAAGACTGTTCTGTGTGTGTGTGTGTGTTCTCAAGGGGATAATGGCCCTCCCCTCTCAGTGGGTCTGGGTGTAATGGGGCAATGTTGGCTCTGCAGCTCTGTTATTAAGAAGGATTAGAGCTGTAATGAAAGGTTACCTGAGTGTCTCAAGAGGTATAATTCAAGTTTTGATTGAGTTAACACTGTGTAGCTCATTTTTAAAACCTGGAGAAACGTCTAACCTTTTAACCTCTAACTTCAGAACTGTTTAAAATTCTACCCCTCTCTTACCCTGTCAGACGTGTCTACCGTTCTACCCCTCTCATACCCTGTCAGAAGTGTCTACCGTTCTACCCCTCTCATACCCTGTCAGAACTGTCTACCATTCTACCCCTCTCAAACCCTGTCAGAATTGGCTACCATTCTCTCTTGAAATATCCTGTCAGAAAGGTCTGCCATTCTCAGCGCTCATACCCTGTACAGACTGTCTACCCTCTCCTTTCTCATACCCTTTTCTAACTGTGTTCCCTCTCCCCTCTCATACCCTGACCTAAATCTCTACCCTCGACCCACACACAGACACCTCTTTATTTGTGCCTTTGCGAGAGTGAACAGTCTCTTTTTTTGCCATCACTCTTTCACACCCTTCTGTTTACCTCATCCATTGTGGGAGTTTATATCCATGAGGCTCCTATCTATCCTGAGGAGTTGCCAAGATTCCTCTTCACGGAATTTGGTCCATAGCCTCCAAGGACAAACCGAACAAACCCAACCTTTGAGCCAGTTTCACTTAATGCCTTCCATTAAAATGGGGAATGGGCATTATAATTGAAATGACGGAACTAGAAGTCATAAAGAGGAGTTGCAAGAACGTGGCTCAGGCCATACCCTTATATTTATTTTTTGTCTTTTTACTGCTTAATGGAGTGGTGGGAAACATTTGAATGCAACAGGCAGTTTGATGTATATCTATTGTAACTGCTATCCCTGTTGGAAAGTCCTACAGTCCTTTGAAAGCATTAGGAGACGCAATTATGAATCTCAATTTTTGCATGGCCTGTAAGTTGTTTTAGATCTTTGTCGTCAGGTAACCCAATGCTCAGTGTCACACGTCTCGCCACCTCGTAATCAGACAACGACGCTCCAACCGGATACCTTTTTGTTTCACTCCAAGTAAACAAGATCAGAGACAATTCGGTGATATAATGAAAGGTCCCCCGGTGGAAGGTGGTTTAGTGTTGTTGTGGTTTAGTTTTATGTCTGGGGTCTGCTATGTTTACCCCCCTGGCTTTGCATGGCCTTTATCTACCCCGTAGCTAAGCCTTCACCTGTTCAAGTCTGGGTGATTTGAGCCTGGTCTGTGGGGGTCCAATGTATACCAGACTGGCTGAATTCGGCCCCACCAAATACCATTTAATGGGTTCATCACCCTTCATAAAAACACACAGATGGAAGCCTACGGCAGCCCTACCCACATTTATCCTATACATTGGCTACTTCCTGAAGGCCATGTTACTATGTTGATATGTCATCTTCAAGGCAAGCCAATTAGTATGCACATGGGTATATAGATAGTGTATGTATAGAAATACTGTGTATGTAATGTTTATATAAAACACCACCCACGGTCCACCCCCCCACAGAAGATCATCATCATTGCTCACGATATTGTATCAGTCCTCTTAACTTTGTCAGTGCTCAAATATTCCCGTTTGCTCCATGCTTGCTGAAAAAGTTTTGTTTGAATGTAGGGGTTTGCGTGAAGAGTATGTCGTGCCCAAAAAAACAATACAACAGTTATGATTTGGGAGACTGAGCTTAAAAAAAGTGCAAGTGGGGTAAGATTTTGGACTGTCTGTATTCAAATGAAAAACCAGTGATGGTTGTAAAAAGTGTTTTTACCAAAAGCATTAACCTAGTCTGGACCCACATAGAAGGATCCTCTGGGGGGGGGGTATCTCTAGTGCTCTCTGGCTGGCCCTGTCTGTGCCTGTGGTGAGAGGCTGTCAGATGTGGATGTAGGGGCCGAGGGTATTCAAGTATATAATGCTGGTTTTCTCTGTACTCCAATAGCCAGGCATACCGTACAAGATGTACATATTCAGATTATTTTTTTTTGTCTCGTCCCATGTTTGAATTCCATGCATATTCCATAAATGTGCACTTTCCAAACCCTTTTAGTGATTATCGTTCTTTTCCAAGATGTGTCTGGTCGTCAAGCCAAATAGCAAAGCTGGTGCTGCTTCGCGGATGAAAAAACAAGCACAAAGAAAATACATTCAGTCAGTTGTCAGAGCTGTTGGTGAAAAGCGGTTTAAATTCCCAGCATTTTCTGTGAACTCCACATCCAAGTTGTTCATATCTTGGCAGCGTTAGGCGTCTGTTAATTTGGTGGCAGAGTTGAAAGTGCTGCCTTGTTTGTTGCGGTCAGACATGTCACTCGTCATTCGGCTCGTGGAAAGGTCTGGAGGACCTGTGTGAGGAAAACACTAGCAGCTCTCTTGGGGGGAGTCAGGGAAAGACATCTAAGCAGTTGAACTGCTTCGGAGTGTGGATGTCTTGAGTGGTCTAATGACTTGGGGAGGTTTCTGTAATAGAAAGGCCTATACAGGCCTTCAGCAACATTGCAAGTATTTCACTTTGCTACAATTCATATTTTCTACGTGAATTAACCTCCTATTCCTGGCCCATTGTGAACTGAACAAACGATATGTTTCAGTGGTATCAGATCCATCCATTTCCTTCCATAAACCTGCCGTCTCCGTACCCTACTGCCATCCTAACGACAGTCGTGACACCCGGCTCACTGAGAACATCCGAGTCCCCAACATTTTGTGGTGAGAATCCTGGGCACTGGATGGAACATAGAACCCCACCAAACCCACACATCGGACCACTCTGTGAGTCCATCTGTTTCTGTTTGCCTTACTGTGTGCGTGTTATTTATATTCTTGCTGCTTGGGCATCCCTGGGTACCACTGACAGCTTGGCCTGGAGTACATATATGATGTGTTCCTTGTTCCCCCTAACATACTCAGAGCCGTTACATTTAAATGAGCTCAAATTCCACGGTCACTCTCTCTCTCTCTCTCTCTCTCTTCTCCCTAACTCTATTTTTCTTTCTTTGGCACCGAGGTGTTTGACAGAGATTTAATACACCCACTTTGCCGAGCTGTATTGATGCATTCGAGTTTCGCATGACATTGCGTCGAAAAAGACAAAGCCACGTTGAAACACCCAGAACAAGAGACAGAGCGAAGAGTGAGAAATACATGGAGAAATAGTGAGGGAGACCTTCTGAGTAATGGCTGCCGACTGCGGGGTTGTGAATGAATCGCTGTATGAATAAAAACGGACGCCAGGCTGGGGAAAGTACCCCAATGACACCTAAAACACACACACACACACTCCACGCCAACCACCGACCCTGCACATCCCAGCAGCTGAACCTAGGAGGCCCCTATGCGGGAGGGAGGGAGGCGGGGGTAGGTTGAGCCACAGTGCTGGCTGTCAGCAGCTGCCCCCTGGAATGCGGGGAATCCGCCCCCACCTCCTGATTCTCCCATATGCTCACACCTGACATTTTCACCTGACTGACGCACCCAGAATAACAACCTGTTCGGGGTCCGGTGGTCTCTTGTAGGGGGTCTAATTGGTAACTCTGGTTGAAGCCTTCAAGGTCCTCAAGGATCAGGAACCCCTGAGAGGCTTGGATGGGAGTCTGTAGAAAGAAAGGGCAATTGACCGTTGCAGGGGTCGGGTCAGCAAGGGCCACCAAGAGGGTTGCCCTCAAATATGCAGAGTTCACTACAGCTGACAGCAGATGGTAATGTTTGGAATAGAGTTACTCTGGTTGCAGGACTCTGATAGTGGTCTATTTGCTTAGGAGATTTGCTTACACACTAGGCAGACAGCAACCTGCCTTGACCCTTTCTTATCTTTAGACCTCTTCAGTTAAACAGCTGTTGTTCTTGTGTTGTGGGGTATTGGTTACATTGCTAATCAGTATTCGGTGTATTGGGGATTCGGATTACAAAAGGAACCAATTGGTTTATTCCTACGAATAAACAAGGCCCCTGCGACTCAACTTTGACAGGCTTGACACGTTTTTAAAGCTCTGTATTTGCAGAAGCATTTCTGATAATCTGTTAAGGTCAGAGAAGCAACTTCGCCACCCACATTAGAGAACTCTAGCTTTGCCTACATGCCTGCACACTGTTTCACTGTAAGATGTTGTGTATGTTTTTGGAGCTCCCTCTGTGGAAAGTTGCTTTGGATGTATTGTTTTGTTACGTTATTGCACTTTACTACTGTTCCTTTAGGCATTTCTCCTATTCAACCGCTTGATAGGAGTCTGAATGAAAAGCATCATGTCAGTGATTTCCCCCACTGACTCTGAGGAATGTCTTCCTCCTCTACTTGGTATTTCAGTTCCTCTGGCAGCCGTGGAGGATGGGAGTGAAGTGTTATCCTTTCATAAACAAAGTGAAACCTTAAACCTATCATTTGGTCCTGAGAACTGTTGTGTTCGATTCTTAAAGAGCGCTTAAGGCTTCTGTCACGGTCTTTGTGGTCTACTCACTAAACAAACCACTAAACTACAGAAAAAGTCAATGCCGATTGAGGATTCTTTTGGAGGCTTTCGCCAGAACGCCACATTAATGTTGCAGATAGAAGCATGTACCGCCGAGCCAAAACAGCGTTTTTTGGGCAGAGCGATGGCTTGGTGAATGAAGCATGACGAGCAGCACATACGTGTTATGGCTCTCAATGGTGTGGAATGGTGAAATAAAGCCACAGCATGACATGATGAATCCCTCGCCCCCATCACATAGGCAACAGCTTTATCACAGGACAGGGAGCCGTACACCAAGTTTTTTGCAAATGGGGAAGAAAAGAGGGAAAGAGAGTTGGGACGGGGACAGAGAATGAGAGGGAGACAGGGTATAAAGAGAGTAAAGGGAGAGTAAGGCTGAAGAGGGGAGAGGGAGAGAGGGAGAGCCCAGACCTTTGGGAAGCATGGGAAGTAATGTAAGTAAGAGTGTTCTGTTTTGACTGTAATATGTTTCTCTGAAATGAATTTACCACAAATACAATATTTTTAGCTTCTTGGCGCAGTTTTTGGAGTGCCATTTGGTCAGTTGAAGGGTGACTTCTCAAGTCTACACCTCTGCAGTGAATTCTTGTTACTCTTGTATCCTATACAGTTTCCTAATGCCTACATTTACATGACTTCCTGGCTCTCTGACTCGCCACCTCTCTGACTTCCTGCCTCTGCCTCCCTTTCCCTATAACTGCTTACCTGTCTGACTTACTGCCTCTTTGACTTCCTGTCTTTCTGACTACCTGCCTCTCCGACACCCTGCCTCTCTGACTCACTGCCTCTCTTACTTCCTGCCTCTGCCTCCCTGCCTGTCTAACTCCCTGCCTTCCTGACTCTCTGCCTCTTTGACTTCCAGCCTCTCTTACTGCCTACCTCTCCTACACCCTGCCTCTCTGACACCCTGCCTGTCTACCTCCATGCCTACTTGACGCCCTGCTTATACGCCTTACCTGCCTGCCTCCTTTCCCCTCACAACCCCTCCCCAACCCCACCCCCCTCCGCCTATCTGCCTGGATGCTTACCCACTTGCCATGCTCCCGTTATCAGTATCTTTCCGTGTGGTGATGGAATGGCTCCAAACCTCCAAACCATCCTAGTCCTCTCCTGCCCTCGAGGGTCATGCGAGGAGCCAGCCAAGCCCTCTGTCAGAGTCCGGCCCTCCCCTTCTCCTGTTAGACAGAGCACAGAAAGGCCATGAACTCTATTACACAGACAGAACCACACAAACTACCTCAGAGCCCAAAATAGAGATGCCATACAGGCCAAACCTTATGCTTTTCTTTTGGTATATGGAGTGAGGGATTTATTGAGCTGAGAATGAACAATATGATTAGCTAGCAGTTGCTGTGCTAATATTCATCATGTATGGTACATTTTGTAGCTGCTGGTGGAAGTACAATGTCAGACTTGTTATTTTCATTGGCATTGTGTTAACCCCTGGATTACTCTCAGATGGTGTGTGCTTCTAAACCTGTTTTTCTTTTGGATGTCTCATTCACAATTAACCAATGAGCAGAAGCTAGGAAAAAAGTGCTAAGTAAAGTGGAGTGTTGCGAGAGAAACAGAGCATGCAGAAGATTAGGGTTTGGCACTGCTTTTATAGCTGTTTGCGTGACCAGAGACCCTGCACATTTAGTAATATGGCTTGTGTTCAAAATGGCATCCACTGCTAGTTCAGGCTAGCGCTCTTGGCAAAAGTAGTGGCCCAAGTAGGACATAAGGTGCCATTTGGGATGCCAGCTTGGGCAAGTAATGGAACAAGAGGGGGAATAGAGAAAGACAGACTGGGTTTTAATCTGTCCTCAAAAGAAGTTTTGAGAACAGAAGCGCCAGAAACTCTTTACATTTGTGGTTTTTAAAAGAGGTACCTGCAATTCTCTTTAGTAGAAACCCAGCTGTTCTTACATGTGTTTTACACAATGTGTATTGTGTTACTGGACGAGACTGAAAAAAAAATACAACCCCAAATACAACCCCAATTCATTTCAACTTGTCACATCGCTATTAGTTCTACATTGCCCCTGTCCCAACTTCTTTGGACCGTGTTGCATGCATCAATTTCCAAATAAACGTTGTCCTTCAAAAAACTATGCAGTTGATTAGGCAAAACATCAAATGCCCTGTCTTTATATGTTGTTTTGTTTAAATACAGGTCAAATCACTCTTCTTTGTTTTCATTAGCATTCTCCATACTGTCCCAACTTTTTCAGGATAGTGGTTGTACAAAAGAGAAACAAGTTTAGGAAAAAATGCATGTTTTGTGCATAGCCTTAAGTACAAATGTGTTATATCAGTGAACATGCATAGGCCTCTCTCTCTCACTCTCATACATTTATACAAAAGACCAAAATATGCAATCAAACTCTGTTTTTACTTCATTTGTTCTTGAAGACCAAGAAGAGAGGCAGAAGACTCCATAAGGCTCCATTAAGCGGCTTGATTAAGGAGAGGAACATGGTAAAAGATGAGCGCGTCTCCCTGTTCCCGTTCACTGATAGATGGAGTGCAGCCGCTCGGTTTGGCCGTTTTGCATAAATATGGAGGATAGGACAATGGAGGTGTGTGTGCGCGTGTGTGTGTGTTTGTACGCGTGCGGGGCTTGCGGTTATTCAGGGTCTCCGGCTCCCGGGATGTGATTGATACGGCCACAGTGGAGCACCGGGTGGGGGGGGGGATGGGGAGCCACCCAGTAATTCAATTAATCTTAACCTGAACACTTGTAATTGCTAATGTAACTACCCCTGACTGTACATTAGGCCGAGACAGGGGGAGATTGCTGCTGTCAAAAGCCCACACAGCTGTACCCCGACAGTGATAGAGAGAAGGAACATCTTCTGTGTTCCACAGTTCTGGTTCCAGAACAAAAGAGGTACTTTCAGCAATGTGATTGGGCTATAGCTTCTCTCCCTCTTTCCCTTCACTCCTTTTTTCCCTAAAGATGAGGATTTGCATGTTAATGAATGAAGCTGGGATCAGAGCACCGGGCTCGGATAGGATGTCATTCTACAGAAAAACTGAAGGAAAATAAGCATTGGGGGAAATAGTCTTCCAGATTGAGTGTAGTGTAGTTGTTCGTTTGAAACTCTTAAGTTAACCCCAACCTAGTGAACATAGTTCAAAGGCGAGGTCCATATTATGTTGGGGTCATGGTTACCACATGCCAGCTGCGGTCATTTTGTTTTTGTGTTTCCCTCCTTTGTTTTCCAGGCCCTTGTGTCTTGACAATAAATTATTTAAACATTCCTAAATATATTGAGCCTATTGTTCTGAATGGAGGGCAAAACAATGGTTTCATGATGCTGACCGCTAGAGACATCCTCTTGACAACGGACACCTTGAGATCAATAGATAAGTCAGACCACTGCAATAACAATCTATTTTTCATACCCTTTGGCGTCAGATTTTTTTCTCACACCCCCATGACATTACTTTGAACAAGTCCAGCCGAGTCACGTGTTCTTCTTCCGAACTGCGTTGGCTTCTCCCATAACCACGTCTCTGACCACCACCGCCTTCCCAAATACACCACCATCCATTATTTATTCAGCCAATTACATGAGATGAATAATTGAATAGATGCTGTGATCACCTCCATTTAGAGCGCCTCTCCCTCCTAAACGTCCCGAAAACCCCCCACCCAAGAGGATGTACAATGATAGTACACTAGGGGAAGTGTCCCAAGACACCGATGTTCTGCATATTAACCAGGTTTTGGTTCTCCTGGAGGATGATCCTGGATCTGTTTCTTGGTAGTGAAACTACATACTATGTATCACCACCACTAAGTTGGCCGTTCTCGGTCTCTGCCGGTATGAGCCGAACCCATTTATAGGGATTGTAGGGGATAGTTTACCACAATTACAAAATGATACCGTGTGTCCTTACCCTGTAACCCGTCTGTGGACAAAGCATCATAGGAATACAAGCTTTGGTTTTGTTTCCCGGGCATTTGTTCTAATTTCTAGCTTTTTAGCATTTCTGGCATTAGTCCGATCTTAGTCGAGAGACCTGTTTTGGCATTTTCCACGCACCATAACCAAATCATCCAGATGTATTTCAAATCTATTGTGGTGCTCAACAATGGCCCTTAGAGATGATTTTAATATGAAACACGTACAATTAGAATATCAGTACCATGACTGTGTGGCATTAGTGAAACAAGACCTATTCAGGGAACGGTACCAATATGCATTTTACATAAATTGTGTTCAGATTATGTATATGATTAACAAAATGTTAAATATGGGAGGCCACTGTAGAGTTTTTGAGACAAGGAAAAGCCAAGATTACAAATTGGACCTTATAAAATAGGTATAGGAGAACATTTGTCCGACTAATATGTTAGCGACGGATGAATGTTCGCACAGAAAATGCTACAAAACACAGTACACTGAGGGCTATTTCAGGATGGCCCTCATGCATTTCTACCCATCAGCAGACTGTTTCCTCACGCATAGTCTCAATGTTGTTCCGTGAATCCTTCTTCTGTTATTGCTTCATGGGTCAAGGCCTAGTCATTTTTAGACATGCAGTATGTGAAAGACCAGCAAAGTATGTTTATTCCTGAGATCGCAATCCACCCTTTGTCCTCAGGCCTGAAGAGCAGGCGGACGAAAGCATCCATCGTTGTTGCTCATTTTCATAACGATTTACAACCAGTCAAATCACCGAGCCAAATGACTTCCTGCTTCCTGTGTCCTCCCTGTTGTTTACTGGACAATCACGAGACATGGCGACAAGCCGGCGAGTCACCATCAAGAGGGATTGATTTTAATTGGTTTATCTGCTTAATTGATGTCTCCCATGCCCCGCTGGCCCTGACGATGTTCATTTTATTACACAAACAATTCCCATATATCTGAACACAAATGAGTTCAGGGCCCCCCACCGCTGTGCCCGTGTTGTTCACACATGTCGGGGGACTTGGTGGTGCCTCATCATTTACATGTATACACACTAGCACATCCAGGTGATCACCACTATATATGACCAATGAAACAATTGTTTTCACTTCTAACCTAAATATATAAACTATAAGTCCAAGTCCCAAATTCAAACTTTCGACATAAATCTAATACTAAATCTATTGTGGATTAGAATTGTGTTTTGTGTATCTTCTATTGCCTAACCCTGATTCTAATCCTAACTTAACCCCGAGGTGTTGACTGCTGTATACAGACACACAAACACACACACAAACACACACACACACTAGCAAAACATTCTTCACTGTTCACCTAAAAAGCACAGAGCTTTGTCT
Organism: Novumbra hubbsi; assembly: GCA_016801125.1. NCBI lineage: Eukaryota > Metazoa > Chordata > Actinopteri > Esociformes > Umbridae > Novumbra > Novumbra hubbsi. Next base: position 3,041 of record JACXGK010005048.1, on the reverse strand, counting down.
TATGCTATTAATAACCAAGTTCATACCACAGAGGGAAAAACATACAGGGAATGAATTCCCATATTTGTCTATTTATCTCCTCGATATCTCCTTTTCTGACAATAAAAGCAATATGTCCCTTACAAAGTAATTTGAATGATGGAGGATGCAAAGGGTGAGTCCTACATCAGCTCAGAGGGTGCCAAGTAATTTTGAGGTACACTTCATAAAAGCCATGATGTTTCATAAGGGAATCTAAGATACACAAATAGAAATTGAGGAACCAAATTACAGGTGAATCAATGCAATTTGTCGAGCTTGCATTATTTTGCGTTAGGTGGTTTTTCTGTGAAAAACATTGCCACTCATTTTGGACCTCCTTAAATGAAACGAGTTATTTTGCCTATATGCTTAATACTGTAAGTGTTTCACGGCTTGTTGGATATAATTCAGCTTTGATGAACCAATCTATGGTTGATTAAATACATTCACCATTAACTAGACTCTCATTAGGAGAGGTCCTCCTTGAGAAGCTTAGCTATTGATTAAGTTGTAGAGAACGACCCGACCATTGATGCGTTTGCCTGTTAGGAGGGAGAGAGTTACAGAGCAAAAGAGGGTTGAGTGAGAAACAGTGAAATGACCTTATAAGGTCGATGTATACTGTATGTAGTAGCCAAAAGGTCACAAGTGTTTCTCAGCTTCACTAATGATGCCAGGCTGTTGTCATATAGTAGAACCTGTAGCCAACTAGCCAGGATCGTTTTTCTACATGATCATCAAAGAAACCCGGTGGCCGGAGCCAGGACGGAACTGGATGGAACGTTCCAACCATGTTATCATGAACAATCTCAGTAAAGGTCTCTTTTCCCGAGATGACAATGCGTTCAAAAGGCGCCAGTATTGCAGAATAATCTTGTTAGCTTGTGCTTAGCTCCACCCACCTCCATTCCTGTGTCCTGCCCCTCTGCTTCACTAGCTCTCAGTTGGCCACGATTGCTTCTTGTCTGTGGTGGTTTAGTTCTAACGATGTGTGAGGTTGCTGTAGATGGTGTAAGTAAATACATTCATGTAGAACACATACACCGGCAAGCACTGTATTTCCCACAGTAAATTGTTTTATAATTCATCTGATTATTTGTCCCGGCGAGATGCTCCTGTTTCCCCTCCCTCTCCTTTCAACCACGGGGAATGCGAGGGTTCATGTGGGGAACCCCCCCGCCACCCCAGCCCACCCTACACCCTTTTTCCCCACACACTGCTTCGGTGGGCTGCTCTGACAAGCCATTCCTCACATCACATTATTTTCCAATTAGCCACTGCATGGTCTTCAGCATCTTTTCCCTCAGACTAGCTTCTCCTTTAACCAAGGCCCACCTTGGCCTGGTCCGGATCACCCAGGAGGGCTTTTCCAAACCCACAAGGCTTTTCAACATCCTAGACAATTTCCCTCGGATGCTTCCGTTCATTTTGTTACTCTCCGGCGATCACCGCGTTACAGCGGACACAGAAGCGCCGTGTTGTGGGTCTTGACGCACGAGTGGTGCACAACGAGGCTCAGCTCGTTCCCCGCACTGACAAATACTACACACTATCCCAGATACTCTCCCCCTGCCAGGGCTGGTTCTGAGGCTGGTTAGTGCTGCACACCATATAGATACAGTTGGGAGAACAAATATTTGATACACTGACGATTTTGGAGGTTTTCCTACTTACAAAGCAGGTAGAGGTCTGTCATTTTTATCATAGGTACACTTCAACTGTAAGAGAAGTGTGCATATTAATTACTTACAAATCATACAATGTGATGTAAAAATTACAGACCCCTTTTTGCTTTGTAAGTAGGAAAACCTCCAAAATCGGCAGAGTATCAAGTACTTGTTCTCCCCACTGTATATATGTGATATACAACTGGAAACACGACTTCCCATTGATAAATGTTGATGTTAAATGTTTTTTTTTTGCAATGTGTTTTATTTTCTAATAGCGCTTCTGCAGCCGTGTATTTATTACTTGTGGTTTAGTCTTTGGTAGGGTGGGCACATACGTCATTCAAGGCTTGTGGAGTTTGACTCAATCACACTGAAAACATGATGCCTCTCCAGAGTGCTCCCTCAGTGTTAATGTGTTTTAGGAGGATTACATCCATGTGAAAAAAGGAAAACTAACTCTCTGATTAACAAAATGAATCATCAAGACACAGCCCCTCCCTTTGAACACCTCATTTAGCATCGCCCTGGCAACGTAGAGTGCTGTGTCTCCGTGTGTGTCTGTCCGTCGGTAGGCATGTACAGTATTATGTAGGGTTTGTGTGTGTGTATGCGTGTCTGTTCGCACGTTCATCTCGTTGTGTTTGTGTGTGTGTGTGTGTGTGAATTAGGACATTAGTTATGGAACAGATAATACAAGGCGATGTCTGAAAGGGTCTGGCATTATAATGATGCATAAATACAACGCAGAGCTGATCGTAAAGGAATGAAGGGAAACATCCATCATACAGATAGCTGTTAATCTATAGCCTGGCTGTTAATACTTAGGAGCCCTTCTTTGGAGACATTTTGTGTTGTGGTATAGTATTAGAGTGTGGCTATGTGTTCCCTCCGTACAATGAGTCTTGGGAGGGGATGAGGCTGGTCGCTGTCCAGGCGTGCATCTGTCAGAAGCACTATCAGAGCCACCAATGTGGATTTTTGCAAGATGTGTGAATCATGTGTGAGGATCCAGCATTTACACAATGGCAGTGATTGGTCCAAGGAGAGAGCTATCGTATTGAAACAGAATTCCCTCACACACCACACCTTTGGCCCATACACACTAGACTTGTTTCTTTCAAAATTTCTTACCAGTCCTTTAAATGCCCTCTCCTGCATGTCCCCTGCCCCCCCCTCACCCATGTCCTATGTCCCCCTCTCCCCAATGTTCCCTATCCGCCTCCCCCATATGTCCCCTGTCATCTGTCCCCCTCATCCCTTCTCCCCCATGTTCCCTATCCCCCTCTCCCATATGTCCCCCTCTCCCTCATGCCCCCTGTCCTCTGTCCCCCTCTCCCCCATGTTCCCTGT